>CAUYQG010146623.1:0-28613 GCA_963574415.1 Tarsius wallacei
ATTTTTCTGGTTGTGGGTTTCAGTTAAATGTGCCGGCCTTGTCCGGGGGCGCCCCACTTAGTGTTTTCTTTTGTGTCCTTTTCCTCGCCCCCCCCCCCCCCCCGCTTTGTATTGCAGTGTGTGGTCCCTAGAATATCCTCAATGACTATGTATTGAGTGAACATCTTATTCCGCTATTTCCTGCTACTCCTTCTCCTAACAAAAAAATGAGTCTACATTCTGAGCCTCTTCTACAAGGAAGATGACAGGGAAAGTACTGCAAGCTTATCTCCAAGGCCTCACATTGGAAACCAGGTAGCCTGCAACTGTGTGTCAATACCGTAAGCCAAAGAAGATCCCCGAGGAGGTAGAAAACGTCAATTGATAAAATTAGAACAAAAGTGTTGGTGGCTACGTCCGTAAGTGTGTGAATGTCTTGCCTTTCAAAATGATAAAGCGGAATATCCTTGTGATGCCAAAGGCTAAAACACAAACACAAGGGTACACACTGTACGCACACGTACACACATACTTCTAGTGAGAATACAAACAGTTTTTTTGAAGAAACACTAGGAAACTGGTCTTTAAAAGGTATCATGAAAGCTAGTTACGGTTTTTCCATTTCTAGGGATTTAGCCTAAAGGAAAACTAAAAAAATGTACAAAAAGACTAAGCCTCAAAGATGGCAACCAAATTTGTAATCACCAAAAACGAAAATAATTGAATTGGTCAGGAATAAGGAGTTGGTCAAATTACTTGTTTTGGGTCAAAATGATGGGATATTGTACAGCTGTTAAAAATTGTAGCAGATGCCTGTTGACATTAAACAGTATTCACAAGTCTGTTAAATAGAAAACGCATGCTAAAAGCAAAATGTGCTGTCTGTATTACAAAGTAGATATGGTGCATGTAGACATACTTAAATGTGTTTAAGCATAGGTTAGCATACAAAGGCATCTTCAAGTATAGTATACTATGTCCCTTTTTCTTCATCTCTCTCTCTTTTTTTTTTTTTTTTTGAGTTGGAGTCTCACTTCACCGCCCAGGCTGGATTGCAGTGGCAGGCTCACAGCCACTCCAGGGTCGACCTGCTGGGCTCTGGCAATCCTTCTGCCACAGCCTTCCAAGTAGCCAGAACTACAGGCGCACACTACCATACCCAGCTAATTCTTTAAAATTTATTGTAGAGACCGAGGTCTCGCCAAGTTGCCCAGACTGGCCTTGAACCCGCGGGCTCAGACAATCCACTCGCCTGGGCCTCCCAAAGCGCTGGGATTACAGGCTGAGCCACCGAGCCCAGCTCTTCGTCTTTCTCTTATCTGCATTTCCTGACTCCTCTATGATGAACATGAATTACTTCTAAAATAGAAATATAAAAATGGACATCTTTTAAAAACCCTATAGTGTCAACATAGTCTTTCTGAAAACCAAAAGTAAAAAAAATTGACTTGAATTCTCTGTAGCTGCTGGGTTCAACAGAAAGGCTTTTATAACCAGAAGAGAATGGTAAGTAGAAACAGAGAGGAACAACCTATACTTAAAATGTCATCTGATTAGCATGCTTCATGTTCTCATATATCTGTTGAGCTTTTTAAAACTAAAAACTCCTTCTAATAAACACTAAAAATCAAAAAGTTGATACTGAGATTTCCCTCCATCTATGCAACTGATTCTTAGAATACACTGCCTTTTATTTTAGATCAAAGCATCAAAACTGTCTTTGATCCAAAACAGCCATGTCGATCCAGCATTTACATCTGAAGTCAACCTATTTATAATCACAGATTTTTTTTTGAATCCCTGATTTTCTTTTTATCCTTGTGATGTAAAGACAGTTAGTGATAGTACAACTTCGAGAGCAACAGCCATGCTTTGTTTCTGAAGCAGTCCTCTTTATTAATACAGAGAATTAAAAATGCAAACACTACCAGCCAGTCAGTCAGAAAAACAGCATTGTGAACGTCAGGGCTTTGAGGGCACAAATTAGGGAATTAGTTTGCCTCTTAACTGCAGTGTATTCACTAAGTAATTCACTTTCTTTTAACTAGAGTTATCCTCTTACATTAACAGGAGAAGTAAGTCCAAATTAAAATCACTCTTCATCAGTTACTGCCCTAACACAATCCCTGTGTTAGGATGTGGGCAATAGAGCTCATCAACTGTAATTTTAATCATTGTATCTCGGAATTCTCAAAAGGAATAATTTAGAGTGAGGGGAAAATTGAAAACTCCTACTGCTAACATGAAAGCAGATGATGTTTCTGAGGATTTTTAATGTGTTTAATCAATTGTTCAAGTTGTAAAATAAATATTAGTTTTTCTTTTCCTTTCTCAATGAACATTTGCTAGGCACTGGGGACACAGTGGTGAACAGATGACATAGTCTTTTCCCTCATGCAGCTTGCATTCTAGTGAGAGGGAGTGACGTTATATGAGAAACCATAATGACAAATAGTGTAATTGTAAAGGCTTTAAAAAAAGGGATCGGAGTCTTAGAAAGAACAATAAGGAGGTGCCAGTTTACCTTGGTAAGTCCCGGGACGCTTCCTTGAGGAGGTGAAATTTAAGCTGCCAGGACGAATGCCATTCACAATTCTCATGTTCTGTTGGGCTCAGAATACACTACTCCAAAATATGGCATTTTGGAGATCTCTCTCTTTCTCTCACCTTTCTTCCCTGAAGCAGGGTCATAAAAAAATTCTCTGATCTACCTCCCCTAAAAGTAGATATAAGATCCTCATTCCAGAGAGGTCCACCCAATACCTAGAGGCTAAGAAGAATTTGAGCAAACAGGCCTAGCTGAGGCCACCCCTTACCCTAGCCTGCTATCATTAGACTATACCTTTTTGTCTTTCAGTCATACTTCTGCACAACTATGCATGATAAAAGTTTTCCTTGGATCTTGGGGTCTTCGTTTTTTGAAGGCTCCAGTGTCGAGTAAAATCTCTACTGAATACAATTGTTATGCCTTTGTATCTTGTTATGGGGTATCAGTCATGAAAATATATACTTTTTCTCCCTTCCATGGTATTCTCTTGATTTGGTTGATATCATCCCTAACCTCTTAATTCCTGTCATGAGAGTAGACATGGGTATTATTGTTGTCATTGAGATCCAGGAATGACTAATTTAAAAAACAAAATGAAATTTTAACCCTCTGTTAAGATGTTATATGATGCAGAAAATTTTAAATTCCCTCAAATACATAAATATAATTCAAATTCTTGGCTAAATCACTTAAATATTATTCAACAAGAAAAAAGTGTGTAAAAGCTAGAAAGCTATTTGAAAGAGTAATCATCAAATATTGGGTCTAAATTTTCCACTCCTGAGAGCACAGCACCAAAAGATAAGTTTGTTATTCAGACAGACTGGCTGATTAGAGAGAAAGAAAACATACAACGCTTGACACAAAAAGGATGCTTGATGCATTTTTGCCCTTTTATCTAGATCAAAAGAAAACTTTAGTTTACTCTGATCTCTGACATGTCCTAAATATGTACCTATGATTTTTTATTATGTTGATTACGGTCTTTGGTTCACAGATGATATAGTCATCTTAAACTACCTTTCAATTGTAAATACAGTCATACCACTTAAAACCTTAAAAAGTTAAATGGTATTGAACACATTCAAATATATTCAACCTAATAAAACATTAAGGAACTAATTCATATTCCTGTGAGTTTCCATTTCTACAGAAGCAAAATCTGCTCTTAGTTTCTGATGGACATTCTGGTTTTGGTCATGTCAAGAGTACTAACATACAAAATCACAATTAAAAAAAAAAGAGAGTTGTAAATATCCACACATGCAAGACTAGGTTTCAAGTTTAAATATGGCTTTCACTTGAAATCAACTCCTTAAAAACAGAAAATGACTTTAGCATTGGCAAAGGGAGTCCCCTAAGGAAAAAAATGTAAACAGATGGCTGAGAAAGATCACCCACATGCTTAAAACAGATCTTGAGGAGGCATTTCTAAGAATGAAGTAGCACTTCCCAGCCTGGGCCACTTCCCACAGGATCCTTATTTAACCCATAGAAAACATGGAGTATATACCTCTGGCCAAGAGGAGCCTTGATAACTTGTTCCCACTTGCCTCACAGAAATCCAGACTAGTTTCCAACCCTCCCCAATGTTCCGAAAGAAGCTAAGCACCAACCACTTGAGACAGACAATCCCCTAATAAATCAGTGTTCGATGATCAGCCCTGAACTAACATCTTTCCGTATAAATGGGCTGTTAAGCTCTGGCTAAGCATATTAAGCATTCAATTTAATGTATGACACACATCTGTTCCACTTTCTCGGCAAGCAGAAGTTTCAAGATAACTTAAATCCCAGACTTAATCAAGGAGAAAAAAATCTTGGCAACGTTTAAAACTCAGTTTTAAAATATAATCCAAATGAGGGCGAGAGAGACCATTTTGCTGTAACTAATGAGATTATATAATACCTAAATCAAATCCACAAAATTACCTGAGCAGAAACACTAAATCTTTTATCTGGGCTTATTTATCTTCCATTTAGGGACCATGAACATTTCCCAAAGACGTTCATCTCCACCTGGCCCAAGTCACCAGAGATTAAGCAAAAATGGAGGTCTCGGCAAACAGGGTGATTTAACCCCCTCGATGCCCAAAGACCAGAAGAGGAAAACTTACAGACTTGTCTTTCACAAGGAGAGCGCAGCACTGGATTCCAGCCATCAGCATCTTGTGTGGGTTCCAGGCCACAGAGTCAGCCCTACAGCGTTCAACAAAGAAAAGGACAGAGTAGGGGGGAGACTCAATTAGGTTCTACAGGCAGGAAGAATACTATCTAACTAGCGCAGTCCACATTCAGTACAATAAGTTACTGTTCTACAGGGTTTCTTGTCTGTGTGGTCTGGGGAGTTTGAAGGGTTGGTTTGTTCATTTTAAGTAAAACAATTACTTTGTTTTTGCCTATTTTCAAAATGGTATTTGGATGGGCAAAGTCCAAAGAGATCCCTTTGCCTAAATAAAAGTCGGCTGCAAATTGGGAAATCCCATTTACCTGTGGATGCCATGTAGAAGCTTTCGGTGCTTCCTTGACATCAAAGCTGAGCCACCCCAAGAAGCCTGTTGAGATATTAATGTAACCAAAACAACATTATTTCAATGTCATTTGTTTACAAGAGGGTTGTCACAGAGACCCCTCAGTGACAGTTTCAATCAATATTTCCTATTATGTTAACCAACGTGTACCCAAGAGAATTTTGATCACTGGCTCTACCCAGACAACCAGAACCTCATCATGAGAGATGGGCCCCCAGTGACTCTTAGAATTTAAATTTACACATCATGGCGGGGCTCGCTGGCTCAGCCTGTATTCCCAGCACTTTGGGAGGCCAAGGTGAGTGGATTGCCTGAGCCTGCGGGTTAGAGACCCGCCCGGGCAACTTGGCGAGACCTTGTCTCTACAATAAATCAAAAACTAGCCAGACATGGTAGCGCGGGCCTGTAGTTCCAGCCATTTGGAAGGCTGAGGCGGAAGGATCGCTGGAGCCCAGCAGGTCAAGGCTGTAGTGGCCAGGAGCGTGCCACTGCACTCTGGGTGACAGAGTGAGATTCCAACTCAAAACAAACAAACAAAGAAATTTACACTTCATATATTACTCAATTAAGTTTTATGTGGGTGAAAAGAGGTTCAAAGTCCATGCCCTCTTGAAGCTTAGAATCTAATACAGACAGCATCTTCACAAAGCTGACATTTTGACACTCCCACTGATAAGACATGAGTTAAGGACTGGAATTCTACATAATGAACAAGGCATATTGTTGGCATGGTGGATAGAAGGCCAACCAGGATGGACAAGATGAAAGCATCTCTTGTTAGTGAAAAATTAGATCCTTTTAACCTAATGGCTTTCAGAAATATTTGCAAGTTAAACATGGAGGAGTGGGAAGGAAGAAGATTGGGACTTAAGGAAGTTACTTACTGGAGATGTAAATTTTGTGGGCAAAGGAGAGAGGAGCTGAGATAAAAGGAAACCCCATAGTCAACAGGTCTGGAGCAAAGGGGAAATAGCCAATGTAAGAAATACGAAAGTCAATTTGCTCTTTGAAAATTGAGCGGATTTCTAAGTTTTAATTGACAAGACAATGAAGGATGACTGCAGTAAGACAACTTGAGGGGATTAACGAGGTATGGTGAATTCTTTCCAAGTGTATTTAAATCTTACAGCATCCCATTGAGAATGGAGTTATTATCACCTCCACTTTTTATAGATATACTGAGGTTCAGAGGTATTTAGGTAAATTGTCCAAGGACCTGATGGGTAAAAAAACAAATCAGATTTGAGATTCAAAGCCCATTCTCTTTTATGATAACATCATGAAAGTGACAATTTGGCCAAATTGGGAAGTATAGCCTGAAGAATTGAGGGTGATGGAAATGCTTTAGCAATTGCCTGGGATGCAGACAGAGGCTATCCTACTTTTGGCTATAGGATTTAGATAGACTCCAATATCACATAGAAAGAAGTGGCAAGATCTTACACAACATGGTTGTAGACAATGATGGAATTGAGATATCTCCATCATCCTCAGGGCATTACAAAAGCTGAACCCACTGGTAGCCAATAAATTTTGGGCCCTTAAATCCTACTTAGAAACAACTGTCCCATTCAGAGCTGGGACTAGGGTGAAGTGAATGACTCACTATGGTGCACAATGTAAGGATAAACTCACTCTCAGCATCGGACTCTAGCCTGACTCTAAGAAAGAATGTTTCCTTAAATCTGAGCCTTAGGAACCCCACTTTCTCCCTTCAGCACCAGCCTCGACCCCATGGTCTAGAGTATCCAACAACTTCATGGAGTCTCCAAAGGTTTATGAGCTCTTGTGTGTCTAGAGGGTGGTGTGTGTGTAAATCCGAAGGTTCCCAGGTAAAGGAGTGGTGACTTGGATTGTCGGTCAAGTTTCCTTCCTGCTCTCTCCCCTGCTGGGATTCACAGTGGGTAATGCATGACTAGGCTGAGGCACGAAGGCTACTGCTTTCAGCATCTGAGAAAATGTTGTCCTAGCTTACTAAGTTAAGGATCTCTAGGTCTGGATTTTTAAGAATTTGATCCTTGCAAACATTAAGATAACTTACATATTTTTTTTAAACTCTTATTATTTACCTTAAATACTAAGTTGCCTACTTTTCTCAATTCTTTTGAGAACCTACCAGACAACAAGTAGAAGAACTAATTTGTTAGACTCAGCTGCCCCCATTTTCTCGCTCACCCTTTCTACCTGCCTGTAACATACATTTCATGCCCCCTGCACTGCCCTCTTTCTCCTCTTCCTCACCAAAAAAGTAAATAATATTCTCCCAATCCTAGTGAGCTGGATTTAAGGTTTAAAATCACATAAACTCTTTCAAGGCATTAGACCACAGGTTTACAAAGTGGTTTGGCAGGGTTAGCGGCGGCTCATCCACAAATGTATATCCTCGGAAGAGCTAAATAAAGAAAAAATAACACCCTTGATGTCAGTGGCCGACTTTGATTTGCTTCACTGTCTAAATTCCTAACTCTGGAACTTGCAAAAATATCAAACCAATCACCTGAGTGATGAAGAAACTTGATTTTCCATCTCGATAAGGATGGTTGCTTACTAAACTATTACTATACGCTAAGTACCATGGTGTACCATATGCCATATTTTTCTAATTAGTTAATGAGTTATTAGGAGAACCAATTTTGAAAGTGGAATTGAGATGCGGTAGCCTTTAAAGTCCATGATGTTAAATATAATGCTGACGGCCTTGTCTGGACATGGAGTGAAGAGTGGGCGAGGCAACACCAATTGTTGCTGAGAATGGTAGACTTTGAGGCAGCCATAGTCTCTGCTTCAATGTAGAACTGGGCCAGCCCGAAGTCCCAGTCTGAGGCAGAGGCTGGAATGGTATTTCTCTCATGGAGAAAGAACAGTACTGGAGGCAAAAGATTCTAACAAAACTAAAGCTTTTTTTTATTCAGTTGTTTAAAAATGCATTATAAGGAACCAAATTTAAGACACCATCAAATGTAAGATTCAACGTTTTTTGTGTACCACTCAGAAGGAAAAAAAAATCAAAATATAAATTTCAGAGACGCTAAAAACATTTTTAAGTGCATCTTAAAATGAATAAAATACGTAGGCAGGCCAACTTGGTTTTATGGAAAACTTAGACAAACAGGTAAACATTATTTTTAAAAAGAGATAAAGTATGCTGGATGTGGTGGCTCACACCTGTAATCCCAGTACTTTAGGAGGCAGAGGCGAGAGGATTGCCTGAACTTAGGGGTTCGAGACCAGCCTGAGCAACATGGTGAGACCTTGTCTCTACAATAAATAAAAAATTCAGTTGGGCATGGTGGCACATGCCTGTGGTTCCAGCTACTTGGAAGGAGGAGGTGAAAGGATTGCCTGAGTCCCGTGGGTTGAGGTTGCGGTGGCCGTGAGCGTGCCACTACACTCCAGCATGGGTGACAGGGCGAGGCTTGGACTCAAAAAAATAAAAGAGAAAAAGTAAACATAAGATTTTTACTAGTTTAAATAATTTTTAAAATACCTTTTGGAAGGCTTTCAACAGGTCAAAGCAATTACTATCATTTTGTTAATATTTTATTTTTAAAAAATACACTACCTATGGTATATGAAATTTCTTCAAAATAAGCTAGGTACTCCTGCAATAAAATTTTATGGATTCAATACCTGCAATACTAAAGGATGGGAAAACCCTGTATTTAATAGGTCAGATAGGCTGCTGTGAAACTTAATGTAATACGGCCGGCATTTGCCAAATGCCTACTATGTACAAGTAGACTCATTTGGTGTGGTTTAAATATTTCCTTATAAAAGCATTTTCTTCAAAGATTCAACCTTTGATTTTTGGAAAACGTTGAGAGCTTCTCATTCATACTTATAAATCACAATTCTCTCTAAGCCCCATAAATCTCATGTCATCCCTAATTTAGAAACTATTGTAGTTACTCTGCTTTACATAAACTATTTACTCTACCCTGTTTTACATAAACTCCATAAACTATATAATCCAGATTTGATGCTTCTTTTATGAGAGTAGAATATTTAAATGTAACTGCTGATGTATTTGAGTTTTCTCCTTATTTCCACAGTCACAAAAATACTCATTCTATTATCTTTGGAGATATAACGTATTGTTATGCTCCTAAGTCTATAAAAATCAATAAGGTATAAGATATAAGTTGAAATGTGAATGGATACAAATAGTAAAATCCCATTTAAAAAGTCACAAATGAGCGGTCTGAAGTACTGCCATTGGCATACTAATAGAGCCAATAACTTGTGAGCTCTATGCCACTGTTGCTTTAACCAAATGTTAGCATACACTTAATGTAAACCTTGAATCATAGCATAGATATGATGTATTCAATCAAGTCATATCACAGATACTACTATGAAGGCATAAAGTCATCCAAACTACAAAATTATGTGCAGGTATATACCCCCAAATCCTCAGTTTCCTTCTGTTCAGCAAGTCAAAAAGTAATTTCTTCTGATGGGGAGACTCTGAGCCACTCGACTACCAGAGAAAAGTTCCCTTAACAGCATATTCAACTGTGTGTTTTTCTTTGTTTATTTGTTTGCTTGGTTGGTTGATAAAATTAAACTAATTAACTCCCAATTTCACACACACACACAAGATTAAAATAGAAAGAAAACTAAAAAGCTCAACATTCATAACTGGCTGAATTCAACTTTCTAACCCCAGATAAGTAGGATTTTAAAATTAGCTTTAATTCAAAAAAAAAAATGTTTTATAAAACACCCCAGGATTTGTAAAGTTAATTTTTTTAAAAAAGTCAATCCTTTAAGTTAGAAAATTGTGAAGAATATGTTATTTCTCAAATAATTATTCTGATAAACACAGATAAAACTTGTTTTAATTACCGTATACAATTACGTAATACAGCTCTTTGCATTTTCCAGTTGATTGAAATCCTATCATTTCAGAGTTAGAAGATACTTTACAGACCACACCCACCACCTCCTCTCCTCTCCCTCTTTAAAAACGGAGAGACTGAAGTCCAAAGGGCTAAGATCACAATGAAGATGAGACAGATCAGAATCCAAAATCAAAGTCTCTTGGTGCCCTAGTTCAAATGCATCCCTTACACTACTTGGCTTCAATGACAATAAAGTCAGGGAACAAAGAAGCTGGTTCACAGAAGAGGAGGAAAAAATATGGAATCCAGAACATGAAAACAAAATTTACATGAGGTCTTGGAATCTCCCGCTTTATATTTTACAGAAATGACATACTTATTTATCCAAATTAGAAACACAAATAAAAGCAGCGAGGGCCCCACATCTAGTTTCTTAAAACATGAAACATGTCACACCAAGGCTACAGAAAGATGAGACAGTGAAACGAATGTGTACACCTAGATGAACTTACATCCACATGAAGCCAGAGGTTGTGCCTCTCACAGATGTCTGCTATTTCATCCAGAGGATCGAAGGCACCCAACACAGTCGTACCAGAGGTAGCACAGACGAGAAATGGCGCTGCCCCCTGTGAGAAGGATCCGCACACAAAGAGAACTGTCACCATCACCACTAGACTCATCCTGTCATAGGTTGGTAAATATAAGGGGTGAGGCATCTAGAAAGTTATTTGGTATCTTTGGAGACAATCATTAACTCAATGGGTGATTTTAAACTTCTTCACGATGTGGCCTCATGTCATTATTAACAGGTTAAGGAAACTAGGAACACGCTTGACAGTAGGAAGACGATCACTACTTTTATAAAGAGTAGTTGGGATAAACTACTTTTATCTCAACTCAGTGTTTATTTTTTTCCTCTCATTTTCTTTCTGTAGTATTTTCAGTCTTATAGATTGTCCAGAGAAAAAGTGAATAACCTCAACTGCAATGTCAAACTGGCATGCTATATAATTCATTATTTCTTCCTGAAAAAAAAAAAAAGAATTCATTGAACCTCCATAGTGTCATACTGTCACCTTCTCCAAAATAAAAAAAGAACAAGATTGGAAGACAAACGCTCAGCTTCGTGGGGGAAACCATGCAGGCCTGTCTGCTTGTTTCCTTTGTAAAGTAAGTATGGTTACAAAACAAAGAATATGCTTAGGTGCAAATTCAGTGCCAGAGGGTAAGGCAACCTCACTGGGAAACATTCTCCAAAATAGGTGCTGCAACTGAGAAACTCATTGGAATGTGCTGGAAAAGAAAATTGGCCTTGTTCCTACCGTGATTATTTCTCCTCATACAGGTGACAGCTATATCTTGTAGAGTGAACTGGCGTCATTGGAAAATGAAGGAGAAAAGGCAGACTGTGGGCATACACACAGAGATGAATAGCAATTCCAGCCAAGCTAGCCAGGCACCCCAGCCCCATGAAGGGATTCTGTGCCAACGAGGTAGAGGATAAGTACATGAGGTTGTTTCCAAATGGATTGATCCCAGCATGGTGGCAAAGATGTGTGGCTCACTGTGGAAACGCCCTGGAGAGAAAACTTGCTGACAAATGTGTGAGTAGCAGAAGTAACTAGAATACTAAGATTCCAGAGCATCTGAGGAATAAGTGAGAAGAACATTTGCTGCCCATAAAAGTCATTTTTGGCTGGGCACAGTGGCTCTCACCTGTAATTCCAGCACCTTAGGAGGCCAAGACGAGAGGATTGCTCAAGGCTAGGAGTTCTAGTAAGACTCCAACTCTACAAAAGATTTTAAAAATTAGCTAGGCATGGTAGCAGGTGTCTATTGTCCCAGCTATTTGGAAGCCTAAGGATCCTTGCGCCCAGGAATTCGAGGCTGTAGTGAGCCAAGATCGCACCACGGCACTCCAGCCTGGGCAGCAAAGGTAGACCCTGTTTCTCCAAAAAACAAAAACAACACTTTTCCTCCATTTAGCATGGAGCCGTTTATTTTTCCTCTCAGATTTATCATAAAGCACAAATTTTATTATAATGTATTTGTATCTTCTTTAATGTCAGGAGTTGTGTTTGAAACAAACTGACTCTGATTTAACAGGAAGGTACTTGTCAAAGGAAAGCAGGGCAGAGCAGAAACACTTAGTCTATCTCTCTAAATTGAGATTCATTGGAATCAAAGTGATGGTGCATAATGAGTCCATTTGCCATTTGGGAGACAGTTGTGACACATGGAATCAATCCGTCCACCCAACCCTTTCAGAGTCAGGCCAGTTAGGGAAACCATGGGCTCTGGAAATTCTTCTCTGTACTGAGCTACCAACAAATTACTGCTTTATCATGTCAGTGACCTAAAGGAAATGAGACCAGATTTACATCAATCATTAAAAGCAATGAAAAAAAGTAATTTACTAAAACCATTTAAGGTGTCTTTAATGGTTGGGCTTTTCCTCATAAACTATATGACATCCTGACAGCCATGAGAAAATACCTATGCAAGCTATTATAGCCTATTAATGAGTTTTCTTCACCTTTTAAAAAATCTTGCTATAAATATCAGGCCCAGAAATTAAACTTTTGCGATCTGGATTTAAGCTTCCAGATTTTTTTCCCCCGTAGCTCATGTCATTAATGAGAAAATTCAGCAGAAACGGTATTGATTGCATGCTGCTGAGTATTCCCTAAGAAAGTTTGTCATTTCAGACACTCATAAACAAAATACCTGTAAATAGTCAGTGTTCATCCTAGTTTGGGCTTGTCAATAAGAACGTTAGAACCCTGGATGCTTTGTGGTCTCACCATCTTTGTAATGACATCAAGTAAAGGTCACTGCTCAACAGTTTTTAATAAATTGTCATGGGCCAGGGAGTTGAATCCCAACGGAAGAAAAAGTTGGTATACTATTCCTTACATCTGAAACAATGTAAGTCAAAAGCTGGAGACAAAACAATGAGGTCTGAAGCCAGTGAGAAAAAAAAATTAGGCATCACGTATTATGATCTCAGAATAGATGCAAAGATTGTCCTTAGTGAATCCAGGCTCATGCATTAGTTGACTAGAAAGAGAACTGAGGAGACACACCAGCTCTAACCCCATCGCCCTACTTTTAAATGTGCCTAAAGCAATTTTTGTGTTTAAAAAACTTGTTTTTCCAAGTTCTCAACTTTAGTATTATGTCAGTTTCATGTGCTTTCATTGTCAAAACAAACAAAAATTTGAGCAACAAAAATAATGTCTGTGGTGGAATAAAAACCCACTATGCTAAAAACATGAATTCTTAATGACACTAAAAAAATTGGGGGATATCTTTAGGGGATGTAGGCAACAAATTCACTATTTTAAAAATTGATAAGGGGAAAGAAGAAAACATGTATTCTGCCTTGCCTGTGCAAAATGTTTCGGTAGGGAAACCAGATAGGGATGAGGGAGACTTTATAGTAGAATGCCTGCCATTATTTTTTTCAAAATGAGAGAATGGATTAGAACTCACTTAATGAAATAGTAGTCTAGACAATGATCATCAGAAAAATCTATCAGGTGAGAGGCTGACTGAGGGCTTTATAATGGATGAACTGACAATACCAGACCCCATCAATCAATGTTATTACAAAAAGAGACACAGAACAAACTGCCACCCATGAAGCCTTCCTGGTTAAACAAAAGAAAATCCAACTTAAACCGCATTGAGTATCAAGCTTTAACTGCCAAATTACAGAAAATAGAAAGAATAAACAGGGTGGTACAGAGGAGGGGAGCGAGAGTTTTGAGGTCAGGATGTAATCTACGAAATAGTACGGAAAACTCTTCAGGACAAAGGATCTGATTTTTTTCAGCAAATCAATTGTAGGGAGAAAATAAAGGAGGAAGAGGGAGCTATGGATTAGAAAAGATTTATGTGTCATATCAACCAAATGCAATGTGAAAACAAATTTTTTTTCTTTTTTGAATTGGAGTCTCAGTCCGTCACCCAGGCAGGAGGGCAGTGGCACACTCACAGCCACCTCAGCGTCGACCTGCGGGGCTCAGACGATACTTCCGCCTCAGTCTTCTAAGTAGCCAGACCTACAGGCACACGCTACCATGCCCAGCTAATTTTGTGATTTATTGTAGAGATGAGGTCTCGCCAAGTTGCCCAGGCTGTCCTCGAACCTGTGGGCTCAGGCAATCCCCTCACTTCAGCCTCCCAAAGTGCTGGGATTACAGACTTGAGCCACCATGCCCAGTTAAGCCAACTATCTTTAAAAAAAGACAATGGGGGAAATTTTAATATAGACTGAATACTTGATATTAAAATGATTACATTTAAAGAAAATTGTACTATTTTTTTAAAGTGAGTGCATATCTTTTACAGATAGACTCAGCTATTTATAGATCAAATGATATGATGTTTGGGGTTTGCTCCAATCTAATCTAGCGGTGGTAGCAGGGGATGTGGTCTATGTACAAGCTACAGCTAAATTGTTAAAGTCACATGATGGGGATATGGAGGCTCATTACATTCATTTTATATATGTTTGAAATTTCCCATAATGAAAAATTTTAAATTCGAGAAAGAAAGAAAGAGTGGGGGGTAGGGGAAGGGGGAAATATAGATAAGAAGGGAGGGAACAAGAGAGGGAAGAAGGAAGGAAGGAATCACACGATCCACACAAAAAAACACAAATCAATATTCCCCACCAACAAGCACTAATGACATCATGAAAGTTCTTTCTGATAGGAACTTGTGTAGAAAAAGATGAAACTGAAATGAGGAAACAGCATCCATGGATCACAAGAGAACAAACTCCTTACAAGTGGTTAAGCAGAATTTTACCCAAGAGTCAAAAAATCTGACCATCTGAACCACCGGATAACTATCAAACCCACTGGTCATTGGAATGTTAAAAAATATAAAGAGATCTAAGGACACACACCCGAAGCCACTACACCAGCAATAAATAATGGCGGAAATTTTAAGGACAGAAGTTCAAGCCAAATATGTATATTGCATGTCCCAGGACAAGGTGATTTTTATAAAAAACTTGAAAAAAAAATACAACAGCATAAATATAATATTAAAACGTAATTTAAAAATAAAAACTACCCTTTTTAGACACATCCCAGCACAGGAGCTTGACCTTTCACTCTTCAGCAGTCACACCTGACATTTTTGGAAAGTTATCGGAGAATGGTCTGAAGCTCCATTAGCAGTAGAGGCAGTGATGGGATGAGAGGAAAGCATGAAGTAGGCGCACTAAATCCAGCAGGATTTCGGGCACCAAAATAAGGATGTATCTTTTTAAGAAGCAGTTGTCAGCTGAGCGCAGTGGCTCATACCTGTAATCCTAGCACTTTGGGAAGCTGAGGCAAGAGGATTGCCTGAGCCCAGGGGTTTGAGACCAGCCTGGGCACTTGGCAAGACCCTGTCTCTACAATCAAAAACCAAAAAGTCGTGGTGGCTTGTGCCTGTGGTTCCAGCTACTTGGAAGGCTGAGGCAGGAGGATCGCCTGAGCCCAGCAAGTCGAGGTACCGGTAGCTGTGAGCGTGCCACTGTCCTCCCGCCTGGGCAACAGAGTGAGACTCCGACTCAAAAAAAAAAAGCAGATGTCAGGATCAGGCTTAGTTGGAGCACAGCTTGCGACTAGAGCCATGCCTTAGACTTCTCCAGCATTTTGGTTTTAATACACTCTAGTTGCTAAGGAAGGACATTCAGCCACTGAAATACTAGGCCAAGACCAAACATGGGGTGACAGTGATGGGTGGGCTTTGCATTGGAAGCAACCTGGGAGGATAGGTTGATCAAGAAATCAGGAGTCAACCTGAAAGCAGCTCAGAATCAATCAGTTTGGCCCGCAGACTTCAAAGAGGGAGGAGTTATAAGGAGAATGGATGCTGAGGCACCCTGGAGAGGCTAGGCTCGTCCTTAGGGTTTATTCTAGCCAAGAATCCTGAAAACAGTGATGTCAGTATTTTAATTGGCTCCGGCCACCTGGGAATGAGAACATCCGAGAAATCCCACAGAACACGGAGAGCCAAGCACCTGGAAATAGAACATCTGTAAATGAGATTCTCTATTTTAATTCCAGCATGCTCTCCTCTCTCTCCCACACACAGAAATGATTTTGGCTGTTTGCATTCTCTCCCTGCTAGTCTCTTTCTCTCTCTTTCTCTCATTTCCACTCACACGTGTTTTCTCTCCCTCTTTGACTCTCCACTCTTACCTCTTTTTTGGCTTCCCAGACTTGCTTCTCCAGTTCCTCAGGTATCATTTTACCTCTAAGGGATACAGATTTGAGACTTCCAGTTATGTTTAGTAGTTAACAGACAATGATACTGCTTTTCAAACAGTATGAATTTTTCCCTCCACCCACCAGGCTTCCGGATTCTGTCCCCATTACCTTCCATCTGTTTCCACAAAGCAAACATTCTCAGTGCCAATCCCAAGAAAAGAGGCTGCCTTCTTCATGGAGTAATGACACTGTGAATTAAAAGGGGAGAGAGGACAGAGAGAGACATAAATACATAGCATAAAAAAAGTTTTGTTAGCCGGGCTTGGTGGCTCAGCCTGTAATCCCGTGCCTTGGGAGGCTGAGGTGAGTGGATTGCCTGAGCCCGCGGGTTCGAGACCCGCCTGGGCAAGCGAGACCTCATCTCTATAATAAATCAAAAAATTAGCTGGGTGTGGTAGTGCGCACCTGTAGTTCCAGCTACTTGGAAGGCTGAGTGGAAGGATCGCCGGAGCCCAGCAGGTTGAGGCTGCGGTGGCCGGGAGCGGCCACTGCACTCCAGCCTGGGCAACAGAGTGAGACTCCAACTAAAAAAAAAAAAAAAAAGTTTTGTTTATTATTTAAGTGGGTGTAAGTCATGATGGCTGAGCATCATCTTTGGGACATTATTACATAAAAGAAAAAGAAAAAAGTAATTTAATTGAGTATAGTGGTTGAGAACATTGACTTTGGGATCCGAGAAACCAGGATTTAACTTCAGGTTGTGCCAGTTACAGTTTGGAATCTTGAATTAATAATGTGTACTCTCCAAGCCTCAGTTTGCTAACCTATAAAGAGGTCATGTGAATAATGCCTACTCCATTGGCATGTCATTGAATAAGATGAGCTCATGTATTTAAAGGGTGTAGCACAGAGCCTGGCACACAAAACAAACTAGGTCACTGGAAGCTGTTGTTTTCCACAACTTTGAGAAAAAAAGTTTCTCTTGATGCTCCTAATACGACAGTATTAATGGAAACTTGGAATCTAGTCCACTGCTGACTCAAAACCCTCTCAGGAGAGGGCAAGACTCTATCTTAAAGACCACAATCACAGAGTAGAGAGAATCTAATTATTTCCAAGAGCAAACAATGGGTTATAAATGCTGATTGGACATTTGACCAATCTTGTTTAATACTGAACATGAGGTTGGAATTAGACACACAGGAATGTGGTTAAAATCATAAGAAATAATAGACAAACTACTTTACTTAGCTGTGGCATGAGAGAAGCTAATAATCTGGAATTAGGTCTGGTCTATTTCTTATTGGTAAATAGTAGTATCTGCTTTAGATGGTTGGGCATTTTTCTCTACGCCACATGAAGCCCATAAAATAATTAGCATTCAAACATTGGAGATGTCGTTCTTTAAACATTAGTGAGGACAGGTGGTCAATTAATTCTTTTCCATGCCAGAAAAATGAAGGTGTAGAGGACATTATTGTACCAAAAAAACCTTAGTAATTTAATTTGTAGGTACGAATACATTAAAAGAGTAGTCATGCCTTCACACTTAACTTGATATATTCCCTCAATGTGGTAATTTTTTTCCTTCCTTTGTCAAGAGAGTTTTATTGGGAGCTCTTTTTTTAACTCTGTAAAAATAAATGCAGAAGTAACACCATCAGGAAAAATGAAACCATCCTGAATAATTAATTTTCAAATATCAAAATGCCTATAGGATGCATTTATTGCAGGTTGTTACAAGAACATGCATATTGAAGAGTAATCATGTCTATGAAAATGTAATTAATTCTCTACTTCACACACATTAGCCTATGCCGGTTGGGGTAGCATTCCTGCCATCACTAAGGTGAATTATTTCTCACCAGAGATTTGGGCTCTGGCAACCAAACAGCTATTGATTTCATAATGACAAATGCTAGCCTTCTCTGTGACATCTGACTTTAAGGAAAAAAATCACAGGGCTCTACCCCTGAGAAATCGTAAAATCTCTCAACCCAATGGATCTGCTGAATAAAACACTGGTAATCAGAATAAGAATAGCTTCAGTGAAGCTATCTTTAAGTACCTAAGGGCAAAGTACGACCCAATGTCAATCTCAAATAGATAGGGAAAGATTTTTTAAAAAGGTTTAAAACTGAAATCTAAACATCTAAAAGCATCAGAGAAGGAAAAGAGCCCTGGAAGGGGAAGAAAAAAAAGAAAAGAAAGAAAGAAGGCGATGCTTCAGACATGCTGAGTAGTTTCAAGGAAAAGTCTAGAAGCTGGCATTTAGAAGTTACAAGCGCATTTAGAAACAAATGGTGGATGTTCCTATCACTGGTAAAAGATAAGTCAGTTGTTCTAAGACCCAACCTCCCCATAGGTTTCATAAATCAATAGAAGATGAAAAAAATCTCAGTGGGACGTTCATTTTTATAAAGATAAAATAGTAAGTGCCTACATGAAAGACAGCATTGAGCTGGAGTTTTACTTTCTGGCTCCTATAAGGATTTTCTTTCTATGACCTTGGGCATCTCAACGAACTCCTGCTTTCTCCTCAATGAACACTGTGCCCTGGACACTTGGACTCCTTCTAGTGCTAATTTGATGCTTAAATTAGCTGATAGAAAGAACAGGGTATATAAATGTCACCTTTTAGAGAGGAGGAAAGGAGATACCAGGTGATGTCTCCAAGAGCTCACCACTGATTTAAATCCTAAAAGAGGCCAGAGACAGAATCCAGAGAGACTGGATTCAGCCTCATGCTCTCCAATATGTAATAAAGAGCACCTGCTTGCCCATGAGAAGACCTATAATCATATCCCAACCCAGCTCAGCCACATTTAAAGTAAACGAGGCATGGAAGATGTAAAATTTAAGCAGGCATGACCCTGAGACATGCACCTTGAATGCCTCTCTCATTTCCCCTGAGCCCCCCAGCCCTGCTAAACAGGAGCTGGGCCAATTGATCACCAGCCTGGGAGATAAGAGTTTTTCATCCTCGTGTTTTGGTGGCAAATGATGATCACTACTTAACGCAAATTCCAATCGTGGTTTGAATTATCCAGGAACTCTACAAACCTAGGATTTCTATACACCCAAGGAATTTACATCTAAGTGCTAATCAAACCATAGAATTATTACTTTCCTCCCAAAGTCATCGTTTAAAAAATTCTCACTTAGCACTGGAGAGGCTACCTTGGATCTATTGACAATGGGGGTGGGAGGGATCTCTGTCATGATTTCACAGGTTTCTATCATTAGTAGAATTACAATCACAACCCGAAGCACGCAAAACGCCTTCAGGGGTGGGCGCAAATATTCTATATTTGATGGTGCAAGATGGAGATGGAGTCATCTGAGGTAGCACAAAAACTGGGAAAGTCCACCTAATGAAACAGTACAAGAAAATAACTACCGGACCATGGACCAAAGACCTAACAGAAAACAGAGGCGGTGTGACAAAAAAATAACATAGACTTTAATTCCTTTTTAGTGAAATGAATTGACTTGCAGTAATAAGTGGTAAAAGTGGTAATACTTATTTGTAGTAACAAATAATAAAACATGAATGAAAATAATGTAAATGCTAGGACCTGAGTGTCTTTGGCAGAGGAGGAAAGGAATGAGCTGCAAAATATAGAGTCTGTATGGATGGGGTGAGAACAGATATTCAGGAATATGGTGTGCTCAAAGTGATGGAATTTTTCTATGAAATTTACATCTAGTTCTTGGCTCTTCTGGCTTCAACTTCTGCTGGCATGTTAGCCAAGGCATACATTTTGCCTCTTTTTGGAAATTAAAAAAAAAAAAAGTCACTTAATCTGGTTTCACAACTCCATGAGTTTTCATTTTCTTTTTCACTCCCAATTCATCAGACCCACCTTTGTGACTGATCTTTCCCAGGCATAATCTTTATTCTAGGCTTCCATAGAATATCTTTCCAGGGTAATTACTCCCAAAAGAACTCCAGTGAGCTTTAATCCAAATGAAGAATGAAAAGGGACAAAGTAAAAAAACTGAGCTGATAACCAGGGCCCTATTTAATCCGCTTTCCCAGGTTTGAAAATAGTCTTAATGCAGGAGGGACTTGAAATGCCAGGGCTGGAACCCAGAGAGGGAAGCACTATTCCATAATAACCCCTCATAATCCAATATTTCCCCCAGTTGTCCACATTACCAAACATGCTTCTCTTGCTACAGAGACTGCCTTGTGAAAAAGAGCCTCAAGTGACTGAGTGTGGAATCTCAGACTCGGTGACTCCTCCCAGATGTTTCCCATCACTCAATTCCTGCCTTGCACTTAGTGCAGCACCAACCAGAGCAAAAGCCAGACAGGGCAAGAAGAAAACATGGGAAGCCAGGTGTGGTGCCTCACGCCTATAATCTCTGCATTTTGGGAGGCCAAGGCGGGAGGATCACTTGAGCCCAGGAGTTCGAGACCAGGCTGGGCAACAAGCGAGACCTCACCTCTACCAAAAAAAAAAAAAAACCAAGTGTGATGGCACCTGCCTGTAGTCCCAGCTACTTAGGAGACTGAAGTGGGAGGATCACCTGAGCCCAGGAGGTCAGGGCTGTGGTGAGTCATGATTGCGCCACTGTACTCCAGCCTGGGTGATAGAGTGAGACCCTCACCTGCCTCAAAAAAAAAAAAAAGAAAAGAAAAAACATGTCAGTGGTCATGCTGTCTCCCATTGAGGAGACATTAGTGCTTTTAGAAGAAAATTATATATGTATATGGTCTGACAATTAAGCTCAGGAACTCATCCTAGAAAAAGCGCTTCATACCTCATTGCTGAATATCACTACAATCACCTTTGAAGTTCTCTCCTTGGGCAGCTGTGCACTAATGCCAGTGCCTAGTCCACCTATCAAAGCAATTTTGGAACTCGTCTTCTAGAATTGCCATCAGAGCTGTTGTCACAAGAATGTCAGAGTTTTAATTAGAGCACCGAACAAATATTAAATTTCTTGTTAAACTTGGCAAGAGGGGAAGTGAAATCAGGGACATCCTTAGTCCAAGTTTATGGGGATAATGCCATGAAGAAAACAGCAGTGTACAAATGGATTACACGTTTTTCTGAGGGGACAGAAAGCGTCACTGATGAAGAGAAGTCAGGGCAGCCAGTAACGAGCAGAACTGACAAAAACACTGCAAGAATGTGTCGAATTGTGCGTCCAAATCATGGGCTGACTATGAGATGCATACCAGATCAAATCAACATCGATAGAGAAACAGTTAAGAAAATCTTAACTCAAAATCTTGGCATGAGAAAGGCGTGTGCAGAAATGGTCCTGAAGGAGCTCTTGCATCCCGACAATGCACCAGCTCACACAGCGCTGTCTGTGAGGGAGTTTGTAGCCAGTAAACAAATAACTGTATTGAAACCCCTTCCCTACCCCCCGATATGGTCTCCAATACCTTTTTTTAAACAAAAAAAATATTGAAAGGAAGTCATTTGATGACATTCAGGACATCAAGGGTAATATGATGACAGCTCTGATGGCCATGCCAAAAAATAATTCCAATTTTTTTTTTTTTTGAGTTGGAGTCTCACACCATCGCCCAGGCTGGGGTGTAGTGGCACACTCGCAGCCTCCCCAGCATTGATCTGCTGAGCTCCAGCGATTCTTCCACCTCAGCCTTCCAAGTAGTGGGAACTACAGGTGCGTGCTGCCACGCCCAACTAAATTTTTTTTTTTATTATTTCTTGTAGAGACGAGGTCTCACCAAGTTGCCCGGGCTGGTCTCAAACCCGCAGGTTCAGGCAGTCCACTCATCTTGGTCTCCCAAAGTGCTGGGATTACAGGCTGAGCCACAGAGCCCACCTCAAAATTGTTTTGATGTATGGACTAGGCACTAGATTAGAAGCATAGCTTTCCAAGGGGAGTAGTTTGAAGGTGACTGTAGTGATATTCAGCAATGAGGCATTAGCATGTTTTCTAGAATGAGTTTGCAAACTTAATTGCCAGACCACATATATATAAGACAGGTCAGCTGGAAATAACAGATAATTTTGTGATTTTGCCCACCTTACATGATTGCTAGGAGACTTGGTATTATCACAGAAGGTGATAATACCAGAGACCTGGGGAAGAAGCAGTGAACAGAGGCACCCACAAGAATCAAAAAAGAAAAAACAAAAGAGCCTGTAATCCCAGCACTTTGTGAGGCCAAGGTGAGAGGATTGCCTGAGCCCACAGGTTTGAGACCAGCCTGGGCAACATGGTGAGACTGCAACTCTACAATAAATCAAAAAAATAGCTGGGCATGGTAGTGCATGCCTATAGTTGCAGCTACTTGGAAGGCTGAGACGGAAGGATCGCTGGAGCCCAGCAGGTGTACCCTGGGGTAGCCATGAGCGTACCACTGTACTCCAGTCTGGGTGACAAAGTGAGACTCCAACTCAAAAAAAAAAGTATCTCTTCCATATAAAGGCTGCTTTTAAGCTTTGTCATCTATTTCTACCCATCTTGTGACAGCAGGATCATTCTCCACCTGCTAATAATTATAGCGAATACTTCTCACTATCTGTTATGTGCCGGGTGCTACTTTACATGCAACTATTCATTCAGTGTTTGCAAAAACCCACCAGTGACTACTCTGTGGTTGCTGGGCTGCTCTAATGGCCCCAGTTGTTAACTGCTCTGTGTATCCAAACCCTTTGCCAAGTTCTCAAGAGTGGAGTCTGTTTTCCCACGTCTTGGGTCTGGTTTCTTAGATGTGATTTACTTTACCAAGAAAATGAGGCAGAAGTGACAATGATGAGTTCTAAGGCTAGGATTCAAAAGGCCTGATGTTCTTCCATGCTTTTCACCTGCAGCATTGCCATGAGGCTAGCCTGCCAGAGGATGAGAGACCCATGGAGCAAAGAGGAGTCACGGGAGTCATCCTGGCTTAGCCACTCGTAGATCAGCCACCAGCCAACCAATCCCCAGGCATGAAGCGGAGCCCAGCCAAGAGTCATAGAGCTGCTCAGCTATCTTGAGATTTGCAAGTGACAATATATAGTTACAATTCTATGCTACTGGACTTGGGGGATAATTTGTTAGATACGAGAGCTAACTGATGCACTCATTTTACAAATTAGGAAACTAAGGCACAGAGAAGTTAATCGAATGACTCAAAGTCACTCAAACAATAAGTAAAGAAGACAAAAATTAAATCCATGCAGTCTAACTCAAAGTCAATGCACTTAACCACAACTGGACATTCTACTTTAGTGGAGAGTAAAATAAGATACATGTGTGTGTTTATCGTTCCTGAATATCTCCCTTTCCCCTTGAAAAGGAAAATACAAATCCCTTATATTGGCCACGCAAAGCAATCAGTTTTACAAGAAAATGTGAGTAGAAGACAGAGCTGAGATCAGCAGTGATCATCTAAGTGCTAACAAATAAGACATTCAAAAAAGAGATTCACAGAGAGATAGAACTTTCAAATTAAATATTCTCTTTTTCCTTAAAGAATATGTTACAGACTATAAATTTTAAATAAACGTGACATACAAAATTGGGTGACCAGGCACTACAATATCAAACCCCTCCGAATTTTCTTTGGAATGAAATACTGCATTATACTTCAGCACATTAGTCACACATGGGTGGGATAAAATCATATCAGGAGTCCACAAACAAATAAGCCCTCTTAAATATGCATTCCCAGAAAATCTATATCTGACATCAAGAATAATTTTTTACCTCTGCAGATGTGAAAAGGATTAATCTTGGCAACCCAGACAGCCCCTTTTCCTTAATGTCAGGACAATATTTGTATCTAGCTAGATTCATTGCATACATGTTGGACACAGAACCACCTGCAAAAACAAAATCAAAATGGCATATTTATAGCAAGAAGTTCTATATCACTAAGTGCCGAATATAATAGAAAGCATGAATGACAAGGGTACCTGCATAACCAATGTTTGTATACCTAACCCTGAGTTGTACCCCACATCTTTATAATAAAAAAAATTTTTAAAATAAAAAGAAAGCATGAATGGCTATGACTTCTCTAGTCTAAAGACAAATCATTGTGAAAAGCTTCCAAAAACCATCCCCCACCCATTACTCTGAATAATCCACCTCCACTGTCCCTAATCTCCAATCCTAGAACTTGTATTCTCAGCAAGGAGAGAAATTCTGGTTTATTCTCTCATTTCATTCTAGGGTGTTTTCAAACCAAAAGTTTCAATCTGTGAGCTCTGGACTCAGGACCAGCACTCAAGTCTCCATAGTTAATAATATTCTGTCTGTCGCCTGATCAACAAAATTGAAATGACAATACACATCCATCTCTGGCTCAAAAAAAAAAAAAAACCACACAGTACTGTAGTACAAACAATGTGATTCAGGAACCTTCTCAAGTGAAACCGATGTAAAAATATGGAAGACTCATCATAGTCCTTTCAAACTCCCAAGAGTAGATCAATTCATTTGTGTTTGATATAAATCCTAAATTGTAGACATCTCATTTTTTAAGCATATATGTCATTTATTTAGCATTAATGCAAATTTATCACTCTGGAGAAAGATACAAGCCAGATTTTCACCAAGTAGCACTATTAATATACAACTTTTTTGTAATGTGTAAATCTGCAAGGAGTTGTTCTCATATGAATAAATTTTTAGATGTTCATAGTGGAAGGTTGATGGCAATAACTAATTGTACTCACCTGGGTTAAATATTCCATCCCCTTCTTTCCAGCCAATAAATTCAATCATTTTCTTCAGAACCGCTTCTTCCACTAACAGAAACACTGGGGACACCTCATACGTATAACTAGATAGATATAAAAAACACTTCACTTCTATGACTAGAGTCAAACATCCCTTTGGTGTCCCAACAAATGCACATCGAGTTTTTATTAAACTCAGTGGCTAAGGAAGTGTAGACAGTCTTTGGAAATTTATCCATTGGAAATAGGGATCACTCTATCAGTGAGAGTGCTCGTCATGGTTAGAGAAATGCCAACAGCTGGTGGACTTCGGGATATGCCAGCTACTTCTGCCATCTTAATTTAGAGGCAATCTACAATTCCATGAGGAGAGATAAAGACAATGTATCTCAGTTCTTTTGTATCAGCCATGAGTAGTGGTCATTTCACTCTTGGTATGCTCTGGATACAGTGTTGGACACTGATGGCGGCCAAAGAAAATCCATTGTCATGATAGCCAGGTTTTATTTTGTTCCTACCATGAGTATGCTGACAGTCAGCTCTGGTTATTCTGCATAGAGACTACCTGTCCTGAACCAGAGTTTTCTCTGCCACACTTTGTATAAATGGGAAGTGTTCTGTGGAGTATCCTTATTACGTGATGATTTTACTGCAAAGCACCATCCAGATGCCCTGTCAAGGAAGGATGTGTTGGTCCAGGCTAAGACACTGGTTTCAGAGAGCATTGCTGTGCTAGCCCTTTTAGATATCACCTCAGCTGTAGGGAGCCACCTCCTCCATGGCCACGTCCCTTCCTGTGGCGTTCTACACCTGGTGGAGCTGGAAGTAGAAAGGCCTAGCCATCTGTGCCCAACTCCAGGTCACTCTGAAGGGCCATGGTAGTTCCAGAGATCTCCAAGGGTGGGCCAAGATTGTCCTGGGGCCTACAACGCCACTTGACCCCTGGGCCTGCCTAATCTTACATCCTTCTCTCCCCTTCTCAGGTCACCCATGTTGAGCCAAATAAAACTCCTTAATAAACATTCTGCTCACTAAACTCCATCTGGAGCAGCTTCCCAGGGAACTCAACTTATGATGGTTATCATGCCTTGTTTTGTGAAGTTTGGGTCTCTTTCTCCAGATAACTTGAGGGTGACTAAATATCTATAATTTCCTTCTCAATTAAGTGACTACATCAAATTGATTCTGAATAAATATATATTCTACATAAGTGAGCAGACACATTTAGACTTACAGTCACAGCATTAAATGCAATTATATTAACATCTGGAAGAGAAAGTTTTGGGACAGAGGCCAAAAGGAAGTTGAATATCTACAATCTATCACCTACCTATAGGCCATGCACTTTCCTGATATTATGTCATTTTAATAACAAGATAGGTTCTGTTTTCATCCGTGCTATGAAACCAGTTTATACACACCAAAAGTATGCAAAAAAGCATATATGTTTGTGTGTACCTATAAATGTAAATGAGATAAGCATTCACTTTCTTGTAATAAAAAAGCTAGCGTGAAATCTGTCTTTGAAAACAAGCTCAAGTGATCTATCACAGAAACAAAGAACTGCGTATCACACGCTCTCACTCATAAGTGGACCTTGAACAATTATCGTAATACTATAAGAAAAGGATTGTCAGTAGTGGGAATTTTCCAGGGGAGTGGGGTGGGATTGGCAGTAATGGGATTCTGCCAGGGGAGGCGGGCACACCTCATCAGCAAGAGTTACCTGCATAATGAACATTTGTGTACTTAACCCTGAATTGTACCTCACATCTTTAAAATTAAAAATTAAAAAAAAAAAAAGAAAACAAGCTCAACTATAAACCTGGGAATAGGTCTGGAGGTAGAGGAAGAGACATTATGGAGGGTACACATGGATTGACATGTTTTGACTGAATGGTTCAGCTTAGCAGCAACTTAATACTTTTTTTTTTTTGTCAGAGTCTCACTCTGTCACCCAGGCTGGAGTGCAGAGGTATGCTCACAGCCACCACAGCCTTGACCTGCTGGGCTCAGGCAATCCTTCCGCCTCAGCCTTCCAAGGACCTGGAACTACAGGCATGTGCCACCACACCTGGTTAAATTTTTGATATATTGTAGAGATGAGGTTTTGCCCAGTTGCCCAGGCTGGTCTCGAACCCTTGGGCCCAGGCAATCCTCTCGCCTCCACCTCCCAAAGTGCTTGAATTACAGGCGTGAGCTACCACACCCGGCTAATTTAATACTTTAAAAACCTCTAACTATTTCAGAAAAGTAGAATGGACACTGGAGACTCAGAAGGGGAAGGGAGGAGAGGGTGGAAGGACAAAAAAAATTACCCACTTGGGCACAATGTGCGCTGGTGGGAATTCTGGGAAATTTTAAAACCCAGACCAAAAGCAATTTTTATCCCCCAAAGTTATTTTTTTAAAAAAAGGATCAATCAATCAATCCTTAAATATTTCAATACTGATCAATATCTAAATATTTCAGATGAAAGAACCTGGATGAGGAGTTAGAGACCTAGGATACACACGTGGAGGTCCAAAGAGCTGTGTGATTCCACTGTCTCTTCTGACTCACCTACCACTTCCTCTTGCAGCCATTGTAAACTGGTGTCTGCTCTCATCCCTACACCAGAACATCTCTAAGGTCAGAAGTGACATCCATGTTGCTGATCCAGCGGACATTTCATCTTAGTTGGACACTCAACAGCATGTGACACTAGGACACACTCTCCTCGTAGCTTCCGTGCTTGTCGCCTCGATTCTCTTCTTCTCTCTTCCCAGTGTAGGGTGACCCTCTTCCCTCTGCATTGAATGTTGGATACCCTCAAGGCCCAGTCCTGAGCCCTCTTCTCTCCTCACTCCACACTCCATCCCCCAGGCTGTGGTTCTTCATTTTAGCTGCTCACTAAAATCACTTGTTCAGCTTTGCAAATATAGCAATGCATGGCCAGGTGTGTGCGGTGGCTCACTCCTGGGATCCCCAGCCCTTTGGGAGGCCAAGGCAGGAGGATCGCTTGAGACCTGGAGTTTGAGACCAGCCTAGCAACGTAGAGACCTCGTCTGTATAGAAACCAAAACCAAAAATTAGCCAGTCATGGTGGCAAGCGCCTGTAGTCTCAGATACTTGGGAGGTTGAGGCGGGAGGATTGCCTAATCCCGGGAGATCGAGGCTGCAATGAGCCGTGATTGTGACACTTGCACATCCAGCCTGGGTGACAGAATAAGATGCCAACTCAATCAATGTGTGGGGCATACCCCACAGCAATTCATAATTAATTGTTCTGGGTTGGGGTCAGGGATCAATATATATTTTTAAAATTCTTAAGTGATTGTAATGAGCAGGCCGAGAATCACTGACATCCATGCCCACCACTTCAATTACCATCATTTCACCAATAACTCTTAAATGTATACCTTTTACATAGATATCAGAATTCCAGGCCCACGGAGCTCTCGGGTTGGTTCATATATATTCACTGCAAACTTCAATGCCCACAACTGAATTCTTGATCCTGCCTCTTCCACCATAATACTTGAAAATGGGTTTCCTGCCGGGCTCGGTGGCTCAGCCTGTAATCCCGCGCCTTTGGGAGGCTGAGGTAAGTGGATTGCCTGAGCCCGCGGGTTCAAGACCTGCCTGGGCAACTTGGCGAGACCTCATCTCTACAATAAATCAAAAAATTAGCTGGGCGTGGTAGCGCGCCCCTGTAGTTCCAGCTACTTGGAAGGCTGAGGCGGAAGGATCGCCGGAGCCCAGCAGGTCGAGGCTGCGGTGGCCGGGAGCGGCCACTGCACTCCAGTCTGGGCGACGGAGTGAGACGCCAACTCAAAAAAAAAAAAGAAAAA
>CAUYQG010146625.1:0-26579 GCA_963574415.1 Tarsius wallacei
TAGAATTAATTTTTGCGTATGGTGATAGGTAGGGGTCCTGTTCCAATCTTCTGCATGTGATCAGCCAGTTTTCCCAGCACCATTTACTGAATAGGCTCTCCTCTCCCCAGTGGTTGTTGTTGGAGGCTTTGTCAAAGATGAGTTGGTTAAAAAATTGAGGTCTTGATTTTGAAATCTATATCCTGTCCCATTGGTGTATATGCCTGTTCTTGTACCAATACCAGGCTGTTTTGATTACTATAGCCTTATAGTAAAGTTTAAAGTCTGGAAGTGTGATACCTCCTGCTTTGTTTCTTTTGTTAAGGATTATTTTGGCTATTCGTGGTCATTTATGTTTCCATATGAATTTCTGTATTGTTATTTCCAGGTCTGAGAAAAAGGATGTTGGTAACTTAATGGGTATTGCATCTGTAGATTGCTTTTGGCAGGCATTTTAACAATTATTCTTTCTATCCATGAGAATGGAATATTTTTCCATTTGTTTGTGTCTTCTTGGATTACTTTGAGCAGTGCTTTGTAGTTCTCATTGTAAAGGTCTTTCACTTCTCTGGTTAGGAAGATGCTGAGATGCTTTATTTTTGTGTGACTATTGTGAATGGGATTGTGCTTTTAATTTGGGTGTCTGCCTCCTTGTTGTCGGTGTATAGGAATGCAACTGTTTTTTGCACATTTATTTTGTACCCTGAGACTTTGCCAATGTCCTTTATCAGTGCAAAAGGTTTTTGACAGATTCTCTTGGATTTTTCAAGGTATAGGATCATGTCAACAGCAAAGAGAAATAGCTTGACTTCCTCTTTTCCTATTTGGATACTCCTGATTTCTGTCTCTTGTCTAATTGCCTGAGCTAGGACTGCCAACACAATGTTGAACAAGAGGGGTAAGAGTGGGCAGCCTTGTCTTATTTCAGTTTTCAGGGAAATGTTTCCAGTTTCTGTCCATATAGCAATATGTTAGCTGTGGGCTTATCATAAATTGCATTTACTATTTTGAGGTATGTTCCTTCTATACCTACGTGTTTGAGGGTTTTTATCAAGAAGGGATGCTGGATTTTATCAAAAGTTTTTTCTGCATGTAATGATATAATCATGTGGTTCTTGTTTTTACATCTGTTGATGTTTTTAATTACATTTATGGTCTTATGAAAGTTGAACCAGCCCTGCATCCTGGGGATGAAGCCTACATGGTCATGGTATATGATTTTTGAGATGTGTTTTTTGAATCCAATTTGCTAGAATCATATTGAGTATTTTTGCATCTATGTTCGTAAGGGATATTGTTCTGTATTTCTCTTTTTTTGTTGGATCTTCCCCCAGTTTTTGTATCAGTGTGATGTTAACTTCGTAAAATGATTCGGGGAGAATTCCTTCCTTCTTAATTGCCTGGAATACTTTCAATAGGATTGGTATCAGCTCCTCCTTGTATGTTTTGTAGAACTCTGCTGGAAAGCCATCCGGTCCAGGGCTTTACTTTTGTCTGCATTGCTGATGATATGAGTTTCAACTCTTAGTTCCACATAGTATGGGGATTTTGGTTTTAAGCAGAGCCAGCAATCTGAGGCATAATGACATTAAGCAGATGGTACATATTAGCTAACATAGGAAAAAACTAGGAGGTTGGCAGGCCAGTTTTGGAAGCAGTCAAGATGAACTCGGGAGCTGTTGAGGTGAACCTGGGCTAGTGGCTTGGCTGGCAGAAGGCAGAGGCTGAGACAGAGGTTGGTGGTACCTGAACAAGGAATATTTCAGCTCTGCCAATGGCCCTATTGGTTTGGCAATGACTTTGTAGGCAGATGTGCACTGTTGGATAGTGAATAAGGTACCACAGTCATAACCATTCATGTAAAGTCATATACCCTGGGTATTTTCTGTACTCCAGAAAGAATGGAGAGGATTAGAAACCTTTATGTATATAGGTCATTCTGGGCCTGCAATTGACCAAAGGCTGATTTCAGATGCCATTAGGCCCCTCACTATAATTTGCAGTGGTGATGCATATCCAGTCTGGGCAAAAGAAGTCACTTTCTCAATTACATCTGCTGTCAGTGAGGTTACTGGGGCAGAGATAAAAGTCTGCATCCCTTACATAATGGAGGGTTGCCCACTGTGTACATGATTCAGTGTAGTAAGGGATTTGTCTACTGTACAAGTTTCCAGATAGTCATTTTTTTCTATTTGTAGCAGTTCTATTTTACCTTAAACTGGACTGGAGGTGAACCATGGGTCCAGTTTTGGATAGTTAGGACCTCTCCTGTGGTTAAAGAGGTCGTGGAGAAAGAGTACAGGGTGTCTTTAGACTCTTCAAGTAAAATAAACCAGGTTAAACTTATTGTGAACACAGTAGTACAGTAACACATTCTATGCATAGGAGATAAGATACCATTAACAGAGAATTTTCACCACACATTCAGTTTGTGGCTGCCAATGCTATGCCTAAAACTAGGGTAATTGGGATAAATAAGGCGAGGGTTGAAGGGTGATAATAATACATTCAGGGAATTATTAACCAGTAAAAACAGTCTACTCTGGGCAGTTGGAATTTCACATTTCAGCTGTTCATCAGTTGGTCAGACAGTGGTGCAGCTGAAGCAGGACGGCAGGCTCGGAAGGTGATTTTGAGGTTTTTAGAATCCCTGACTGTTGTCCAGTTGTCTGAGCAGGCTGGTGGAGCAACATCATTATCTTTGGCTTTTTGAATTCAGGCCTGTATTCTGTCAAACTTGAGTGCTGTTTGGGTCGTCAGGATGATGATGAAGGGTCCCTCTCAGGTGGGGGTCTGTCCTTTCCACTGGAGCTTTTCGACAAAGACTAAGTCCCTGGGTTGGAATTGATGAAAAAGTATAAAAGATGGAGTTGGCCAGACAACCTGGATATTGGAGTGGACAGCCACCTGGACCTGTTGGAGAGGCTGGAGATATTTTAAGAGAGACTGATTGGTAATTTTTTAAGAAAGGGGTACATTAGAATGGTTTAATATGGGTTATACTTGAGAAGTCTTGATTTCTAAAAAGACAAAGTTGGCAAGGTTACTTTTCACTTAGAGTATGTATTTTTCTAGGACACAGCCTCTATTTTTATTACTGTGGTAAAATAAAAATGATTTCTCACTTTTGGTCTGTCCTTTTATTTCCCATTTCTGCTCTTGGAAGTATTTTTATGATTCTGGGAACCAGGGTGGAGATCAATCTTCTGTAACCGCTTACTGCTGAGGTGGGCCGTAGAGATGCCCCCTACCTATTTATTTCCAAGGGTACATATAGAAAACAGTGGGATCTTAACTGAATATTATTTGGATTTAATAAAATATCAAGTGAGAGTACAGGCAAAAATTATTAGGCAAACAATGAAGAAAAAGGCCATTGTCCCAGAAACAATGCTGGAAAAGTGAAAGTAATTTCTTCTAAAACCTTTAATATATCAATATAAGTTGAAATATATTTTTTGCAAATTATCTATAGTAGTACTTTAATAAGGAAATGCAGCCCCCCTTTTTTTTGAGATAACCAGTTATTTTATAATAGAGCAAAAATATACACTTTAACATGTTTTCTATAAATAATTTTATTGGTCTCCTAAATTAGTATGGACGTTGCTGCTAGGGTCCAAAGGCAAGACAGTCACCCTTTTGTTGTATTGTCCAATTGTTTAGATAAGCATGTTACTGCTTTTATATCTGGACTGTACTTTTGTCCTAGCAGTCCCAAGGCTATTTCTCTCCTCTCTGATTTGTAGAGGGTGAAATTCTTTTGAATAAAGCTATATGATTTCAACATGGATGGCCAGGACCAAAAGACTGGAACCTGTGTTAAATTATAATTAATTTGGGATCCAGAGCCCTGGTTTATCTGGGGGCATTGTTGGGGTGATGGTGAGTCAGTGCCAGGCAGTTTAGCAGGTTTGCAGGCCTCTGTAGGTAGCCATTATTTGTGAGCCAAGTGTACTCGCCTCTCTTCAGAAGAAAGTGCACCTGCTTCACAATGACTTATTGGTCTGCAAAGTAGACAAGGTCCAGGAGGTTAGGCTTCTTTGGGGCAACTATGTTTTCAGTGTCCCCACAGGCTGTACCCATGAGCAATGGACACCATCCCCTTAGCAGGTTTGTTTTTACCATATCTTTGATGGGCACTCAGAGTTTTGTTCCCAAATTGTGACTACCAATTGGAATGCCTCTTTGGCCCTCTGGTTCTGCTGCCCTCCATGTTGACAGTTTTGTTTTGGCTAAAAATAAATCTTAAAAGTTCATTTTTTATAGGTTATAGTTATGAAACTTTTAACCATTTCTCTGTTTGTGACAGTCTAATGCAAAGTCCTTTATGGTGAACAGATCACTTGAATGTGTAATGATCTGTCCCTATTTATTTATAATTATGAACGGACAAAGTTGTTAAAAACCTTTAAAAATTGCTAAATTGTAGTTTCAGTTGCAAGGCACAAATTGTCCACACCTTACAACTAGAACTACAATGCAGCAGCTAAGTGAGAGTGATCAGTTCTCATTTTTACTGTGCTCACATAGAGTACCTAGTACCTTATCTATCTGGCAGATATACTTGGCATAAGCCAATTTTTAAATCTTATCATGTAATGGAAGGTGTTTATTATTTAAAACTTTGCCTGTTTTATAAGAGTGTGTTAATTAGGCATAACAGGTGACTTATCTTTTTGTTTATAAGATACAACTTTAGCAAACCTGCTGTAACAAACAGTGATGTTATTTAACATTAATGTGTTGACACATGGTAAAGTTGGAAATGACATTTATTAGAGCACTTACAAGTTTGGGTGGAAAAACAGATTAAAATTACAATTAACTGTTAATAATTGCAAATGGCTATTAACAAATTTGCACTGTCTTTTAGGTCATACCAGCAGTTAGAACAGGAGAAAAAAATTTAACTAACTTGCTTATACACCAAGATTTTTTTTTCTTCATAAATTCCCCTTTGTGACTCTTATCTTACTTTTCACATACCATTGACAATGACATACTTGGACTCTGTTGTCCCTGTATTTTTTTCATGTTAAACAATTGAATGTAACTCAGACACATAATGGGCCTTTAAAATAATTTTGAGATTTTTAAAATTACGTGAAAAGTCTACTCACAAGCATTGTTTTATTCATTTTTAAATATTTATTTATAGCAGCTTGCTTAATTACTTACGAAAACTATTTTTTTGCCAATCAGTTTTTAGCATTTTACTGATAAATCAGAAGGTTTAGCAGTTTGGGAATAACAATTTTAAATTAGTCACACTTATAAAAAAGCACTTATATACATAGAAATTATCCTAGTCTTGGCTAGGCTTGTATTTTGTGACATTTGACAAAATGTATGTTGACAGTTTTAAAGATATATATTTTTATATTATCATTAATTGTTAAAGCCATATGCATTTTATGAGTATTCATTTACTTGAAAGTCAGTTTGGTAGCATGCTGGACAAAACATAACAGGTATACATGTAAACATAATTAAGCAAATCTAGATTTAATAACCTTTTTATAGACAACCAAACTTTAGTCATGAAACAACAAGTTTATTATTATTATTTTTAAGATGTCCAAATTTAAATTATATTTCTGACAAAATAGAAACCAACTTGCATGGCTAAACTTTGTCCTAATAGGCAGATCAATAAAAGTTGTGCAGATTTAAAAGATGTTTACATTTTTAGTTAGAACTGGCTGAACTGTATAAGCAATACCAATGGAAAAGGTTAGAAAGAAAGACAAAAACAAACTTAGAGAAAACTAAAAACAAAAAACAAATTAGAGCTCTGAAGCCAGAAAACAGAATTACAGCCATAAACAGAACAAACAAATCAAATTCAACCTGAGTAGCATGAACATCCAGAGACCCTGTAGGGGGCCATCCAACATTACCAATTGATTTCGCAGAGGGTCCAGAGCTTGCCCTTTGAGAGACATACTCTATAATTCTCCGCACACCTGACAGAGAAGTCCCTTAACATACAGTTCAGGGGACTTGTAGGCTTGGAGGCCTTAGATCCCATATTGTTAAAAACCAGTAAATCACAGGAGGCACCCGATGAGAAGCAGACCTCCAATTACAAAGAGATGAGCAAAGGATAATCAAAGTTTATAGCCTAAATGTCAATCTCAAGGTGTAGCAAAGAAAGCCTTGTAGCAAACAGCACAGCTAGGACACAAAGAACAGAAAGGGGCCAATGTCATAAGCAATCAGAAGTCAAAACAGGAATCCAAACAGAAACTAAATACTAAAGTGAGACACTGTTCTACCAATGACTTGGGTCAACAAACAGAGTCTAAGGAGCAGGCTTGTCAGGCTCCATATTCCTTTACAGAGTTGTGGTCACATACAGATTAAACAGATTCTTACCTCCTAGGAGAACACAGATGGACTCAGGAATTTTGAGACAACAGGAAGCCGGTAGTTGTTCCAACTCCCTCCGAGCCAGATTACAGGTTATGGGGCCCTGGAACATCCCAGAGGGTGCCTCCCCTACACCTTCCCCACTGAGCTGGGGAGAGCTGGAGTGAGGCCACCTCCCGAGGTTGGTGACTTTCTCTCTGGGGCCTCCAAATGTTATAGCCAGATAGTAAGAAAGGAGACACCAACATGCAGAGAGGGTCGAATTGTGAGTCTTTTATTTAGGCCGGTGACTGAGAAAGGCTATTGCCATAAAAACTCTTGGTCCCCAACAGAGTGAGTAGATGGGTATAAAGGCAAAAATTACATAAGCTATACAGTTTGATTTACATTTTCTTGGCAAAACATTGGACAGTTGGATTAGATGCAGAATTTGCAACCTGGGAGTTTCCAAGCACCGAGGGCAACAGGAATGTGGGTGTGTGGTGTGATGACAGGAAGGTTACATAAGGAAATCATTTCTGGATTAAAATGGAAGATCCATTACAAAATGGAGTTACTTATGTCAAGCAAGCTATTGCAGACTATTATAGGTTTTCCAAATAGATATTTCAGTAGTGAGATGAGTCTCCTGGATGCACCAAATAATTGGGTCATGGTTTCTTATCCAGTTTGCCATTCTGTGTCTTTCCACTGGTGCATTTAGTCCATTCACATCCATGCCAATTATTGAAAGGTTATTTTTTATCCTTGTCATGAAGTTCTTATAAAGCTTTCTCTTTGTTTGTTTGTTTTCTTTTGGTTTGAGGGTTGATGTATGTGTGTATTTTCAAGTTTCTTGTTGCACTTTATTGTCTGTTGATTTGTGCTCTGCTGTTCTCTTGGGAGGTGTGTGGTCATTCTTTTTGTTCTATCTTCTGTGCTTAATACCTTTTTAAGTGTCTCCCATAGAGCTGATCTGGAAGCTGCATAATCTCTTAGGGATTGGATGTCTGGGAAAGATTTTAATTATTCATCACTGATGAAGCTGAGTTTGACTGGATAGGAAATACTTGGTTGAAATTGTTTATCTCTGAGGACTTTGAATATAGGACTCCAGTTCCTTCTTGCTTGTGGTGTTTCTGCTGATAGGTCTACTGCTATTCTGATGGGTAGGTAGTCTGACCTTTCTCTCTTGCTGCCTTTAGTATTTTTTCTTTTGTGCCTTCTTTGTGTAGGCAAATTGCTATGTTTCCATGGGTTGAACTTCTCATTTGATGTCTTGGGGGGGTTCTCTGTATTTCTTGTGACTGACTGGTCACATCTTTGGTGAGATGGGGGATGTCTTCTTGGATTACCTCCTGGGATTCTTGCTCCAAGTTGTTCTCCATTTTCCTTTCTTCTTCTGGGATACCAATCAGACCTATGTTTGGCCTCTTGATATAATAATACATCTCTTGTAGGCTTTGTTCTTTCTTTCTGAGTCTTCTTTCTATGTTTTTTACATATCAAGTTAATTCCATATTCTGGTCTTCAAGTTCTCAGATTATTTCTTCAGCTAGATTAATTCTGTTTTCCATGCTTGTCATCTTGTTATTTATTTCCTTCATGAAGTTTTTTATTGCCCAAATCTCTGTTACAAGTTCTTTCAGTGCTACATCTTGTGTTTCTTGTGTCTTATTCTCTTTTTCCAACCATTCCCTAATCCCTGTCATATTTTGGAACCAGTCCTTGGTGACTTCCATTGTTTGGGCTCCAAGTTCTGATTTTTCAGGAGTTTTGTCTTTGGCACACTTGAAATTGCCTGTGGTCTTCCTTTGCTTTTTCCTCATTTGTAACAGATCTCTTGTTTTTCTCTTTAGTTCTGTTATTCAGTGTCAGTGGGAGAGGCTTTCCCTTCTCATGCTTGCTCAGTCCTCTATTTTTCCCTAATCCATGCTCTAGATTTGTTCTATTTTGAAATAGGATGGTGGATTCGAAGCTTTGCTGTCTCTTGTAGTTTTTGAATTTTGAATATAGTAGGGGAATGGACACTAGGATTCAGAAACTACTTGCAAATTACAATGTTCATTTATTGTGGTTTGTGTTCCCTGAGACTCACTCCTCACCGCCACTCTATATGATGATGCCAAGCAAAAATCAGTACAAAAAACAACAGAACACACACACACACACACATACACTCACTTCCTAAAACAAACTGGAATAACAACAAAGTGAAACAAAACAGATAATAACAACAAAAAAAGAACACATGAACACATGCCTAGTAAAAGTGAATGGAGAAGAAAACAAAAAGACCACAAAAAAGGGGCATTCAGATGGAACCCTCGCACATATATTGACATACATCTTAAAAAATAAAAAAACAGAAGAACAAAATAGCAAAAACAAACCAACAACAACAACAAAATTGAAAGATGAACACTCAATCATTCACAATCACTCATAAAAATAAAACAACAAATAAAAGAAACAGAGAAAGGAAAGAAAACAGATTGGGAGGAATACAGATCAAACCCTCACATACACATTCATACACAATTAGGAAATTTTTTTTTAATAGATGAATTAACAGTCAAAAAATTTTTTTAAATTAAAAAAAGTTAAAAATTAAAAAAATAAACAAGCCTGACCTCTTGTGGCAGGCTCTGCAATTGTTCCTCTAATCTGGTCTTTTCTGCAGAGCCACCTCTTTCACTCTCTCCTCAGTATACAGAGCATGGTAGGAGGAGGGGTAGTGGAGGTGGGTGGGGCTGCAGGCCTACCCTCCTAATCTCATATATTTAGGGAGATCTCCTCTGGTGGGGAGGTATGGGATTGTCTCTTCCCCAGGTATATACTCATGGACGGGGTGCCCCAGCTAGGCCTATCCTGAAATGGATTTCTCCTATTGATACTGACGTCCAGACTTTGCCTTAGTTTGTCCCTCTCAGTTATGGCTCAGCTGTGTGGGTCTGATGTTCAGAGGATTGCTGGAGAGGAGGGGGTTTGCATCAGTTCCAGACTTATCACTGATCTCTTTGAAGTCCTTCCTCATCGTTTTCTGGCCACAGCCTTTGTCCCATGACTGGCTCAGGGTAGGAGTAGGGTGCTTGGGACTCAGCACTCATCAGGTCCCTCTGAAGTTTGTGCTTTCAGGGTATTCCCTCTGGGTCACAATCAATCCATGAGAAGTTGATCCACCTATCACAGAGATCAGGCCTGTTACTCCGTGGTGAGCAAGTCGGAGCATTCTCCTGCCCTGCCTTCAAGTTGGTGGTAGGGTGCCTCTCTTGTCCTCTTCCACAGGACTCTGCCTCTGGACTCCCTTCACAACCCCTGCTGCCAGTGCCCTGCCAGGCGCTGATGTGGTGAAGCAAAATCTGGAGCTGGCTGTCTCTCCTGCTGCTGTGGTGAGGCAGAGCCTGGGACAGTAGTCTCTACCTGCTGCTTCTTCACAGGACAACTTTTGTCCATTTAAAAAAGTGACACTCAGCTTCTGCAGCCTGGAAAGATCCAGGGACCAAGCAGAGAAGTTGCAGCACCAGTTGTTGCACCAAGGCCCTGTACACGTGCTTACAAGTCCCCACTTAGTTGTTATCTCCCAGCATTTTCTTCCCTGGAAGGGTTTTGTTGATTAAAAAAGAAAATGGCCCTCAACTTCTGTGTCCCAGTAATTGCTAGGGTCCAAGTGAAGCAGTTGTGGCACCAGTCACTGCACCAGTCACTGCACCAGGAAAGCACTAGCCACTAATTCCCTAGCCCTCACTCAGTCTGCCACTCCCACTCTCACTTGCTTATCAGCATCTTTCTGACCACACACACTGGTAGGTTTGTAAATGCAAAAAAAAAAAAGAAAGAAAAAGAAAGAGCGAGAACATGAAGTGGACTCATAACATAGTTGTCATGAGTCCAGGAATTTTCATTGGTTTACAGAAATAGCATTGATGATTGAGTGCTATAAATAGAAACAATGATATGAGGGCGATAGTGTCCACAGTGGCATTATTGGGTTCATTTGTGGCAACAACAATCAGTTTCAAAAGATTAATGCATAGTTCTCAGCAGGGAGTCAGATGTGATTGATGTCATATTTCAAAGTCTCTCTGGGCCTGACAATTTCAGAGAACTTACATTTCTTGGATAAATGTTTTTTTTTTTTTCTTTTTGCACAAAGTTGTTTGTCAGGAATACTTTTCGGTTTATAGAAACAACATTGATCAGTGATTGGCTGTACATTACATGGATTATGGTGTCCCATGTGTGGCATTGTTAGTTGTGATGATAGCAAGATGTTTCATGTGATGATTACTTAGCTTGACTGTAAAACTGGAACATGGCTGCTGTCTCATTCCTGTTCCTCCCTGGGCCTTATAGTTTAGGGGAGGCTCACATTCCTCAGATAAAAGTCATCTTTCTTTCTCACTGTATTAAATAATTTCTGCTTGGAATATCTAGAGTGACTCCTTTTCTTTTGCTGTGTGACTCCTCACTAATTCTATAACATATATTCCTGATGTGTTAGAAGAAAAAATTAAGACAAAGTAAATTTCATTGTAATTGAGCAAAGAACAAATTGTGATTCAAATAGTGTCAGCAGAAATGCTGGTTTGGGGTTCACTGGTTATTCATGAACAAAGAATTGGACAGGGCACCAGACTCAGGACAGCAAGGCAGCATTGTATTGCAAGCAAGTAAAGCAGAGCAGAGTTTTTAGAGTAAGCTAGTGCACATCTAAGAATCAAGAGGAGCAATCTGTCCAGAGAGTGAGACAGCCCCATTTATTTCTTTGACTTGGTTTTTATAGTTTTCTTTGTATTAGTCTCTTGTCGTGGTTGGTTAGTTTCCTTTCAGGCTTATTTTCCCTCTTTATAATTAGGCTATAAATTATTCATGTGACCTTTGACATAAACTAATGTTTAGATATTGTTCATTCTATCTTGTCAAAGTTACAAGTATCTTTAAATGATTAGGGAATTACATGTCTTCCATCTTTTCCATGATTTATTACTCATACATGTAATGAGCTATAGTTTACAAAGCAAGCTAATGATTAACATAAAAAATAAGTATGACCAGGTGTGGTGACTCACGCCTGTAATCCCAGCACTTTGGGAGGTGAAGGTGAAAGGATTGCTTGAACCCAGGGGTTGGAGACCATCCTGGGTAACTTGGAGAAACCTCATCTCTATAATAAATCAAAAAATTAGCCAGGTGTCTTACATGCCTGTAGTTTTAGTTACTTGGAAGGCTGAAGTGGAAGGATCACCTGAGTACAGCAATTCAAGACTGCAGTGGCCATAATCATGCTACTGCATTCCAGCCTAGATGACAGAGTGAGACCTTGACTTAAACAAACAAACAACCAAACAAAAAATCATAAGTCTGGAACTAAATACCACAAAGGAAAGGAGTTTAGATTATCAAGATTTTAGAGTTTCAAAAGAACCCAACAAAATTCCTCCTTATCTAGGCTTGCAGATGTTTCTTTAAAGAAGTAGCTTCTCCATTCCTCTTGCTTATTAAGTGGTTTAATATGACAGGTTTTTTTTTCTCTCAAACATTACCCGTGATTTACTAGATAAGGTCAGCCTCCCTAACAGGTTATATCAGGAAGAGAGGAGAAAGCTCCATTCTTAAGGGAAGTATAGAGAAAAAAAAAATGTGCCTTTTTTATCTAAGCTGCTTTGGAATTCAGCTCAGCTCATCATAAAATTTCTAAAATGAATAAATAACTGAATGTCAACTGACTTCCCATTGTTTACCCTTTCCACTCTTCATCTTCTGCTCATGTCTAACTCCTTAACAATAGCACCAACATCATCCAACCACAATAGGTCCAGAAGGACCTTCTAGGTTGCCTCATAAACAGATAATAATTATAGATTTTTAAAAAGTGACATACAGAAAATAAAAGTGAGATATAGAAGCAGTTGAGTTGATTATAGTGAGATGTTTGCCTTATTTGAACATAATTTGAACAGGTGGCCACCTGTGATTGGCTGAAATTCTGTGATTTATACAAGAGTAAGTTATAGTCTTATTATAGTTTACTCTGTACAGAGAGAGTAAGAAGTAAGCATAGGCCAAACTAGAAAGATGTAAAGAAGTGGTTTTAGTCTATTCTTAATTTAACAAGTATAATCCTCTCTGTCCTTTATTAAATTAAGAAAGATATTGCCAAGTCTGTGCTGCTGCAGATGAGAAGGAGGAAAGACAGTTAAGGTGCAGAAAAGACTTTCTGACATTTTCCCACTACTTCCAAGAATCCTACAGGTCATATAAGAAACACTCTCAGTAGACAGAAGCATGAAGAGATGCATCTGGGGTAGCCCAGCCTCACAAATCTGCTTCCCTGGGTGGTTTATGTTATGGCTTGTAACACTGTGGGAGGAGTACTGTAACTTTGTAGACAAAAATAATCTGCAACATCTTCAGGCTGCAGGGTGTTGATGGTGAGAGTGAAATCTGTCCCAGATCCACTACCACTGAACCTCGATGGGACCCCAGATTGCAAGTTAGATGCCTCATAGATCAGGAGCTTAGGAGGATTCCCTGGTTTCTGCTGATACCAGTGTAAATAAATGCTAACACCCTGACTTGCCCGGCAAGTGATGGTGACTCTGTCTCCTAGAGATGCTGAGAGGGAGGATGGAGACTGGGTCACCTGGATGTCACATCTGGCACCTGAGATTGGAAACATAAAAACAAATATAAACACTAACATGTTATATGAGGACTTCCCTGAATGACCAGGCAGGACTGCTCATACTGTCTGAGTCAATTCCTAGCATTCTCCTTCCTTACCTGGAAGCCAGAGCAGCAGGAGCCCCAGGAGCTGAGTGGGTGCCCTCGTGTCCATGCTGTGTCCTCACTTGAACTGACTCCTGTACAGGATGTGACCAGCTTATTAATAAGTCTTCAAGGCAATGCGATGTGCTCTGGACACATGCAAATCACTAGGGTATGGGACAAGCTGAGCACAGCTGCAGGACTGGCTCATCACAAGGAAACTATAACTCAGCACAGGTGCAGTATCCACTGTGTGCTAGGTCAGACCAGGGTAGCAAAGATTTGTCTGAAAGGGAATGTGTTTTGTTTTGTTTTTTTTTTAATTTCCTCTGGGGGCCATTTTGTTACAAAAGAGATGACGGGAAAAACTTTCACAACTGAAGAGGACCTAAGGACTAGATGGAGTAAGGCATTTCATAGCTGCATTGGGATAATGTAGATGAATACCCTTGTTTGTAGGAAATACATTTAAAGTCTTAGAGGGTCTGCCTCTAAGTTCTTTAATTAACTCTCAGATGTTTCTGATGGGGAAGAACATGCTATACTTACATTTCTGTGAATATGAAATTGTTTTAATATGAAAAATGTATTGATTAGCAGAATGTCAAAATAGTCTATAGCATTTTATAATGATATTAATACATTGTTATTACCAGTATAAGGTCAAGCTATTCACCGCAGGCAAACAAAGATAATACCATGATTCCTCAATGCATTTGTCACTTACAGATTCACTTGTATCCAATGCTGTTGGTCTCTTTAATACCCAGAATCTAAATGGACTGCATCCTACTCTTGGTGTAGAGATTTTCTTATTCTACCCTCATTCAGTATTACCTACTACAGCTCAATAAGTATGAAGGGTTGACTAGTGAGACCTCATTTAATTACTTCAACAAAAATCACTGCTGGTCTGTGCATGGTCCTGCCTTTCACCCACAATGCCACTTTCCTCTTTTACTTCTCAGAAGTGAATGAGGACATCATCCTCACCTCGATGCCAGCCTCCCTGCCTGCATCTCTAGGAGAGAGAGTCACCATCTCCTAACAAGCCAGCACCAATGTACATGGAGAAACATCTGGGATCCAAATAAAACATACCTCAATTAGTGATGACAGAGAGATGTATAAATATTCCAGCTCCCTCACCTCTCAGGTGGAATAATCAGAGACCTTTTCTCTGTATTTCCAAGTTGGGTTGAGATCCTGTTGTCATCGGTGTTAGCTGATCACTGAGGTTGTTTTTTGTTTTGTTTTGTTTTTTGCTTTTTGTTGTTTTGTTTTTCCATCCATCTTCTTTTCTTTGTCTTACTTTCCTCCTAGTCTTCTAGAATTTCTTGCACCTGAAAACATGCTGCCTGCATGAAAATTCTTATAATTGGTGGACCCAATCAAAGACATTGGACAAATTCTCATTCTTGAACAGTATATATGGCCTGAATTCTTGCCAAATTTATTTTCCGACAGGTAGAAAACTTATTGATAGTTTAGAAATATTTAATTTCCCTTTATTGATCTCTCCTAGATTGTATTTAAACACTTATTCCTTTCTGCATTATGAATTCAAATGACGCTCTAATAGATAGCTATACACCATAAATTTCACTTTAGATGCAGAATCAGAATCTCCTAGAACATGAAATTCATAGACATGAAGGTTCCTGAATCCAGATTTCTTTCAGTTCTGCTGCTTCATAAGTATTCCTTGTGATTTTTCTTATACTTTAAGAAAGGACAGATTAGAAATAAGATATGTTAGTGTGATAAATAATACCACAACCCCCCAAAATAACCATGTCCTAACTTCATAGCTAAAGAATGTCACCTTCTATGCAAAAAATAAATAAATAACTTGTGAAACGTGACTAAGTTAATAATTTTAAGATCTGGAGATTATCCTGGATTATCTGAGAGAGACCAATATAAGTCTTCTCATATTAGGAGGTAGGGTGACCACAGTTAGAGAAAAAGATAGGACAACTGAAATGGATACTGATGTGATAGAAGAAGGGGGCATAAAGAAGAATGAGAGAACATCTAGAATATGGAAAACCAGAAACTCAAATTCTTTCCTCTGGAGTCTCCAGAAAGACTATTTCCCTTTGCTTTTAGCTCAGTGAAACTTCTACCCCGCAGAACTGTATGGTGAAAAGTTTGTGTTGAAGGCAGTAAGGCTATAGTAATTTTTACAACAGTCATAGAAAACTAATACTATAGTAGACAACCTGAATCTATAGTTGTCCTTTACTCTCCAAAAGATTTCTACCATGTTATCATTTGGTGCCCATTTTGACAAGAGACAAAGAACATTTTATTGTGAGGAGAGCTAGCACCAGAATGTTTCTTAGGTACAAAATATCTTAGGTAAATATCCTATATTATCTCTTGAACAATCTGGGAATCTGAGAGCCTAGGGATCTGTTCAGGATAGAAGAGAGATTTTTTTTTGTTTTTCATACTGGAAGGAAAAAATATATTTTCAGGGCACAATCTGAGAAGGAAAGACTGAGTCAGAGAGCTTGGAAGGGAGAGAAGAGATGAAGAAGGGATCAGGGCAATGCAAGATGTGTCTCATTCCCAAAATTTGAAATAAAGTTGTTTCATAGTTGAGAAAGTTGGGTTTGTATACCAACCTGCAGAAGGGGCTGAGTGTAAGTTTAGGGTCACTGGGGCAATGGGCAGAGGCAGCAGGGAGCTGTCAATTTCGCATCCTCCTGGTCCTTCTTTTCTCCTATTTTATAGGCTTTGAGCTCCTCTGTGGAATGAATGGGGCCATAGGAAAGGAACATATTTAATGTCAGACAGAACTGGGTTCAAAACACAGCCTCTACCATTGCTGACCATGTGACTTTGGGCAAACCACTTCTGCTTTGATGAACAGTTTCTCCTCGGTGAAATGGAGGCCTTACCCACCAGATAATGCAAAACAATCTCACTTTTTACAGATTTTTAATTTACATTTTAAAAGATATTTTCCCATATAGGGTAACATTAACAACCTTTATAGAATAAGATCTGATTTTGAGCACCATATTCAGTCTACTCTACTATTACAGTACAAACTCTTTGTATTACCTCTCTCTATTTCTCTCTTTCTTTATTCCTTTCTCCACCATGATCACAAATCACTCCCTTTCCCTAAATGTATCCAGTGGCAGCCATGTCCAAGTTCAGTGTACAGAGAGGCAAACACAGAAGGGCCTTGCTCAGAGTTTGCTTAAAGACCTGCTCTGTGTCCCATTATCATGCATAAGGAAGGAAACAGCCAAAGACAGTCCTTGGCCATCTAGCAAGAAGCCCTGGGATTAAATGTCTTATAACAAACAGAAATTGAACCGATAACTCCAGACTTCCAATACATCCAGAATCTGACCTCTCTTCACTTTATTTCCCCACACTTTCTGACATCTTCAGCAATCTTTTACCTGGGCCGTGGCCATCTCTCTTCGGAGATCTCCCAGCTTCTCCTTTGCCCCTTGTTTCATGATAAATAGCCTGAATCCTTGGGCTCCTAAGACTGTAACCACAGGTTTGAGTTCTAATCCTTCCTTTCCACACACACACACAGCCATTCTCAGGACTCACTCTAGCTTTCTCCATACTGTGAAGCAAGAATCACTCTCCTGCTACCCTCCCTGGAATCCACCACTGATTGTCTGGAACTGTTTCCTTGTTAGCCCTCCAAAAGCACCCTCTGACAGGGACCTAGGTAAAGAGTCAGCATTTGCCCATCAAATACTATTGAGAAGGCAGGAAACCTGCAAACACTATTTTGGTGTTGAAGAGATACATATAATACCCAGGTTTTATGTCCTCTCTGATTGTTCCTGTCTCTTTCTGTCCGTCCGTGACTGACGGAGAATTTAAGAAAAGGAGGGGTTTGATGTTTAGAATAAAAAAATGAAAAGTAAAACAGGAGGACAGAAGAATTTATAAACTCTTTGAAGTAGTTTAGGTTTCTCTAGCCATGAATATCGCATGTCCAAGATCCCAGGGAGAACATCAATTATTATGGTTCCTGCCTTTCATGCTTCACACTTTCACAAACACTCACAGTTAAGATAATATCTGTCCTCTTCTAAATAATAAGTCAAAGTCTCTCTAGGATATTTTTTATGAGTCTTTTCTGGTTAAGTTAGCGCAATTTTGGAAGCAAGTGGAAGAAATTATTAAAAGAGGTTAAGCAATGCTGAGATGCCAGAAAACTGGAGAATAAGGTTTATACAGCACCTTGGTGAGAGCTGAAAGGACTCATGTGCTTTCTGTATTTCTGTTTGAGCCCTCACCACACTGGATTTTCAGTCTTGGGATCATTGCCTCATAGTCTCAAGATGGCTGCAGCGGCTAAGTATCATGTTCTTTCACAACTCTTCCAGGAGGAAATGAAGAGCAGTGCTCTTAACTTTTCTTTTTGTGAGGGATCAAAATCCCCCCCCAGAATTTTGCCTAGTCCCCTACTTCCTCACATCTCATTGTGCAACTGATTATTTGTGCCCCTAATCCCCACTTCTGTCTTAGACTAGATGAAGCTCACTGTCTCTGCCACATACAACAGGACAGAGCTAGTGCTGGATACACAAAAGGGAGAGGGAGGTAGCTATTGTGGAAGAGGACAAGAACTTTGTGATATTTAAATTTTAATGTGTCTAAGTGAAGAGGTATGGGAAGAGAGATCCCAAGAGCGTCATTCTCTGGTAGGGTGGAACAAACCAGGCAATGAAGTCAAATTCCAATTTTCCAGATGGCATTATTAGCATCAGCAGTTGTAAAAATGTGGCTGGACAAGTGTTCAGGAAGAGTGGGGAGATATTTGGAATAGGGTCTTCAATCCAGGGCTAAGGTCAGCTTGTGCTGCTCAAGAGCTTCCGGGCTGTAGCCCTGGGCTCTGTAGGAAGCAGCTGTTCTCCTGAGAACTTGGGAAGAACCAAAGTCCCAACTTGTAGGGCTGGCGGGCAGGAGCTTCAAAAAAGGAAAGTAGTCACAGATCCACTGGACCTGCACCAAACCCTGAGCCTGCAGCCAGGGGCCAGGGAGAAAGTCTGAGAGACCAGGTTCTTGGCTGTGTCCTCACTGGTCCTGTGTACTTGGGATCCTGCTGGAGCCAAAAAGTGATGATCGGCAAAAGTCCCAGAGTCTTTTTTTCAGTCAACTGTTCTGCTTAGAATGAAAAGTAGTGCATGTCATAAAAACTTTACATATCAAATATGGAATATACAAATATAAATTATATTCATCCATCTGCATACATTGTGTTTATTTCATAAATGAATATAAGAAGAATATTTACACATATATAACTTTAACTGTTCGTATATATTATTTAAAATTTCACGAATTAACTGAACAGTTTACACCAGCAATGGGTACACCACCACATGGTCCCTTCTCCACTGTACAGGCAGTGCATCATGAGGCTCAGGACCCACCCCTATGTCCCTGTTGGACAGAGCAGTGATCTGCCCATTACTGAGGAAACTGAGTGACCCTAGGAGTGTCTGGGAAACACACAGCTGCAGATGTCCAGGAGACAGTAAGTCGGTGTGGGCTCTAAAAGGAGAAGATTTTTTTTCCCGGAGCTCAACATGGACAGCTCCTCCCATAGTGGCTCCCATCAGATGGAGCGGAACACATGGCTCAGTGGTTATGGGGTCATCGGTTGAAACAACTCTCATGCCTGGTGGGAGCCTCCCCTCTGACAGGAGCAATGTGGGATTTCTTTGTCCATCTGTCTTGGTTCACAAAGCTGGTGTGAGTAGGAGGTGGAAGAAAACACCCTGATGTGCTCCATGCAGTGACACTGAGAAGATGCACTGGAGCTGCCCACAAAGGAGGTGGAAAGGGGTATAAGGAGGAGAGGGAACACAATTTCAGAGCTACCTCCAGCCTGTTCCCCTGAGATCATCTGTAGCCCCAGGCAGAACCACGGCTGAGGAGAGGTTTGAGCATGAATGATGACAGGAGAAGGGGCATGTAGCCCTGAAGGCAACTCAGCTACTGATGACCAAAGTGACATCTGTCCAGGCCCATCACTCCTAACTAGTGTAGGCATTGTGTCCAGGAGGCAGTGTTAGCAAGCAGGAGCTTATAGTGTTCAGGCTTGAACACTATTAATACACTGTCTGCCCTGCAAGTGACAGTGACCTTCTGTCTTGGGACGCAGGGAAGGGGGCTGAAGACAGGATCCTTAATATGTCCCCACTTGTATCTAAGTGGTAAACAAACATGGACATCTTCAAACATTAATACAAAAAAGTAGCTCATTCAGTTTGATGCAATTCTGATCAGAAATCAAAACAAGCTAACAAGTTTGTCTTTATAGAACCATTTGTGAAATTTGAATAAACTGAGATTGAAGGCTGATTTCTTCTTCCTTACCAGAGAGTCAGAACAGCTAGAGGAAGGGGAATTAAGCTGAGCCACTCTTTTCACAAGATGCCTCCTGAGATTGATCCAGCTCAACAAGGGTTGGAATGGCATGTTAGTTTACTTGGACTGCCACATCAAAGTATCCTGGGTTGAATGGTTTAAACAACAATTTGTCTTATTTTATTTTATTATTTTTTAGCCTGGGTCACTCTCACTCTTTTGTGCAGGATGCAGTGCCATGATATAACCTTGACTCATCACAGTCAAAAAATGCTAACCTCAAGTGATCCTCCCTCCTCGGTCTCCTGAGTAGCTGGAAGTACAGGTGCGCACCATCGTGTCTGGCTAAGTTCATTTTTTATTTTTTGTAGAGATGAGGTCTTGCTATGTTGTCTAGGCTAGTTTGGAGCTCCTGGGTTCAAGAAATTTTCCTGCCTTAGCCTCCCAAATTGCTGGTATTACAGGCGTGAGCCACCAGTCCTGCCTTAAAATTTATTTTTACATTTCTGGAGGCTAAAAACGCCATGATCAATATATAGCGTAGTTTGTTTTCTTGTGAGGGTTGTCTTCCTGGCTTTCAGATAATGACTTTTTTGCTGTGTTCTCAAATGACTTTTCCTTGGTGTCTGTGTGCAGGGATACATGTCGCCTAAAAGGACACTTGTTCTAAAGAATTAGTGTCACACCCTCATGACCCTATTTACTCTTAATTGCATTTTTTAGGTCTATCTCCAAATTCAACATTGGGGGTAGAATTTCAGTATTTGAATTTGGGAGACACAATTCAGTCCAAGGCAGATGGGCTGTAGAGAACCCAACCAAATCAGCAGGAAGGAGCAAGAGCAGGATTCCAGTCTCAGAGCTCAGAACACGGAACAGGTTTTCCTACAATTCACCACATGCAGCCATTCCTCTAGTGTCCCTGGTCACAACACAGACACCATAAAATCTTGGCGCTCCCTGCTGATAATGGGACAGTATCATTATCGATTATTTCACTAGTGTTGCTAAGATCAGGACACTCTCTTATATTTACTGTGGTGTTGTTCTGCCATCTAATGATATATTCATGTCATAGCAACTTGTAGGATATGGGTTCCTAATGAGTCTTGACTTAGCCTCTTCACTGTCATTCATGAAGCTGATCTTATTACATTCAACAGTAGGCTAGATTCTGTAAAATATTCAAATTGATTTCTCACCTCAATAATCTAGTAATCTAGAGAGGACAAAAGACTAGCAGACAGCCAAGGATTCAGAAAATGCTAGTCTTAAGACATTTAAGGGTTACAATCTGTGATTTATGTGAGATGCCAAATATATGGTTTTTGGGAAGATTTCTTGCGGAAACCGACAGGATACAATGACTCGGGCTAGGGAGGGAAGCTGAAGACTCCTAGTCTGAATCTGTCTGTGTCTTTCCTTCCATCTTTGGAATTCTTCCAGAATTGGTAGTGAGAACCACAGCATCTGTACAACCCTAGGAAGCATCCAGGGTCACCCAAGCTCCTGGACCAACAGCTGGTGAGGTTTGTGTGTGAGCTATAACACTAAAAATGTTCAAATTAATATTTTATACCAACATTGTACAGTAGGGTTTTCTGTAGCGATAAAAAAATTCTATATCTGAGCTGTGCGATGTGGTAGCCACATATGACTTTTGAACCCTTGAAATGTAACTGGCATAACTACATCATTTAATTTTAATTTATACAGTCAATTGTGGCTAGTATTGGGCATATAAGACAGCACAGTATTAGCAGTAATAATCATAAATATCACCAGGACAACAGGGATGCTAATTGTTAACTATAAAGTCTATCCCAGGGCCATTGCAATTGTGACAGACCTCACCTCCTGGTCGCTGATGACGATGGTGAACTCATCTGGACTCACCACCACTGATCAGTGAAGATACTCCAGACCATAATATGAAAACTTAGAAAATGAGTTGTTTCAGTTTTCTAATTTGTTGGGACAAGTTCAGATAGACCTTCCCATTAGAGCACATTTCCCATCCCTGAAAGGGATAGTGACTCTTGCCACATGAGATAAATCTCACTTATTACAATGGTGAGTTTTTATAAGGAAGGTCTCAGGATCTGAATGGAAAAAGAAAATGACCATTTTCTCTTTCTCTTAGTATTTTGTCCTAGACTCCCTACCAACTTCTTCCTTTTCTTTATCTCCCTCATATAACAACATAGTCTCTCTTAGAGCTTAAGAAATATTTGCATGTTTTATTTTCATCTCCTGATACTTTCTCTTTATCATGATGCAGGGACTCTGCCTGTCTCTGGTTTCCTCCTGCTCAGCTCAGCCCCTCTGTTTGTCAGTACCAATGATTGTTGTCTTTGCTCATCAGCATGAACCTGCTGTGTCCTAACCTTCTAAATTCATCATTCTAAATGCTTTACCATAACAACCACATGCACCAATGTCACATAAAATAATGACCTGAAACATAAAGCAAGGGAAAAGAATTGCTTCAAAATAAATAATGAAACAAGGTTTAGCAGGTGAAACACACTAAGCACCAGACAGAAGATTAGAAGGCAGGTCCTAAAGCAGCCACTGTCAATTATGGCATCACCAAAGGTATCTCAGGACATAGTCTAGACACCTGTGAAAGTTTTCAGAGTCACCCCCTATGTGCTGTGATTATATGAGCCAAAGTGATTTCCCCTGTACTCTAGTTTCCAGATACTTCTAAGTATTTGATAGAGTTCACACATTTGGTCAAAGACATTTGAATTCTGATACTTCTGATCCTTCCCTGTTACCTGACTGAACATGCACAGATTCTCAGAGAGGTACTTGTAGGGACTCACTCCTTCCTGTGTCTAAAGCAATCACAAGAGCTTCAGGGATGTCCCAGTTAGAGATAACACAGAGTCTGCTCTCTTCAGTTTCTCCCAGCATTCTAAAACTCTGAACTAAGAAAATAATTTATTGATATTGTGCAGAGGAGAAAGGAGAACGTTTCCACATGTTTTCTAGATGGCTCAAGCTATTGTCTTGGGATATATACAGTTAGGAATGTGTGTTATTTTTTAGTGTGTCCTGAATCAGGTCATTGCTGAGATGGATAAGGCAGGCTTTATTTAACTTAGCTACATCATCAGCTGAACCTCAGACACAGGTATCAGTCGTTTCTTGTGCACCTAGGTCTTGACCTTTCCTTATATAAAGAATTATAATGCTCCCATGTACAAGAAGGGATTCCCCCCAATCCAAAATCATCTTTTGGAGGGTGAACCCCTTGTAGAGCAGGCTTCCCTCACTAGGCATTCTAAGAACCATCAACATCAGTGTGCCAGCTAGTGTTGTGAGAGGCTGTGTTCGGCTTCAGTGAATTTTTTTTGGAGACCATTTCAACACATTTTCTCATTTCATGATGGTTGATTTGTGAGTGTACCTACGTACCTCACCCACCCTATTCACCTGGCCTCTCCCTGGGCTACTATTTTTTTGTTTACCTGAATTTAAAAAGTCTTCAAAGGGAAATGGTTTGTCATTGTGGAAGAAGTGAAACAGAAAATGGCAGAAATACTAAAATGCATCAAAATTTATGAGTTCAAAAACTGTTTTGGGCAGTGGAAACAGCATTTTGATAGGTGCATTTATCAAACAGAGAGTACTTTCAAGGTACTTGGAGTTCAAACATGTAAGAATAAATACACAATTTTTGAATAAATAAATTCCAGTTTCATTTGGGTTCCCCCTCATATGTGTTGCTCATATCTTCTAAAATATACAATTTATAAAAATATGGAAACACTTATTTTTAAGAGAAATTTTGTGTTCATATATGAAATGTACAATGAATATGGGATTTTAAAAATTTTTTATTTGTTATTTTATTATAAGGATGTGGGGTACAATTCAGGGTTAGGTATACAAAAATTGATTATGCAGTTACCTTTGTTGATGAGGTATGCCCCCCTTCCCTAGCAGTTTCCCTCAACTGCCAATCCCAACTCCCTCCCCTGACAGTTTCCCACTACAGCCAATCCCTTTCATATAGTACTATAACTGTTCAAGGTCCACTTATGAGTGACAACATATGGTACTCTGTCCTTTGTTTCTATGATAGATCACTGAGTATGATTGACTCCAAATCCATCCAAGTTGCTGCGAAGTCCATATATTTGTCCATCTTTATGACCATAATTGAATATGGGATTAGCAGGTTCACTTTCTTATCTTGTTAGGAGGCCAATGACATATTTTAAAATTTTCTGTGTGTGTGTGTGTGTATGTGTCGCACTCTGTCACCCAAACTGACACACAATGACACAATCATGGCTCACCACAGCCTTGACTTCTTGGGCTTAGGTGATCCTTCCACTGCAGCATTCCTAGTAACTAGGACTACAGGTGCAGGCCACCATGCTCAGCTAATATGTCTTTTCTTTTCCTTCCTTCCTCCCCTCCCTTCCTCCTTCCCTCCTTCCTTCTTTCCTTCCTTCCCCCCCTCCCCTTTCTTACATAGAGATGAGGTGTTGCTATATTCCCTAAGCTGTTCTTAAAGTCTTGGGTTCAAGCAATTTTTTCTCTCTGGCTTCTCAAAGTGCTGAAAATACAAGCTCGAGACACCCATGCCTGGCCTATACTGTGCCTTGTCTACTTTCTGAATTTAAAAGAATAAGATGGTCAATTAACTGAAATGGGAAATAAAAGTCAAATCACTGAAGTGGCAAGAGCCATACAGAGGAAAATTTCCTTACTGGAATTGAACATAAGAGAAAAATAAAACACAGTATTCCCAGAAAGTATGCATGAAACAATATAAGTTCAATAAGTGTGTAAAGTCTACCATCTGATCACTCAAGTTATTTACATTCTGAGGGCAAAGAGGTTGGGTCTCAGAAGACTTGATCAGCTGATGAATGAGATTTATCTACAAATTCAGTGAACTGGACTTCTCAGAGTGTCTTCATTATATTTTCATGTGTGGTAGCCATTGCATGAGTCAGGGTTTATTTTAAGGCCTTGTCTTATGCTAGGAGACTGCAGAATCTCAAGACCTGCAGCTGGAAAGTAGTAAACCCAGAAAAGCTAATGATTAGTCCCAGTGTGAACATGAACAGGATCAAGACTCAGGAAGATCTAATGTTTTAGTTCAAGTCCTTAGATAGAAAAACAAACAGGCAGGGCTCAGTGGCTCAGCCTGTAATCCCAGCACTTTGGGAGGTCGAGGCGAGTGGATTGCCTGAGCCCACGGGTTTGAGACCCACCTGGGTAACTTGGTGAGACCTCATCACTACAATAAATAAAAAATTAGCCGGATGTGGTAGCGCATGCCTGTAGTTCCCGCTACTTGGAAGGCTGATGTGGAAGGATTGCCGGAGCCCAGCAGGGCGAGACTGTGGTGGCTGGGAGCGTGCCACTGCACTCCAGTCTAGGTGACAGAGAGAGACTCCAACTCAAAAAAAAAAAAAAGAAAAGAAAAACAAACAAACAACAACAACAAACAAAACTATGTTCCAGCTCATATAGTCAGCAGGAATTCCCTATTACTTATTGGAGGTTCATACATTTTGGTCTACATATGTCTAACTGCTGAAGGCCACCCACATTAGAAAAGGCAATCTCCACTACTCATTCTGTCATTTCAAACATTAATCTCGTTGAAAAACATCATCACAGACAAATTCAGAACAACATATAACCAAATATCTGGGCACTCTGAGGCCTAGTCAAATTAGCATATTTTATTAATCATAACAGCTATTAAACGAATATTCACCACTTTGATTTCTATCATTGTGCCTCCCCCAAATGTCCCCAAAATATTATTTCTGGCCATGTCCCAGAAGATGCTCACAAATGGGCCTAGGAATAATTTCCTGAAATATTTTCAACCAGACTCCACATTAACATGCTGTCCTCTCACTTCTGCTGCACATGATTTCTGGCAATTTCTGTTGACCACTAAGGCCCTCATTCAGGCCTTTGAAGGTATTTAGTTGTTCCCTTTCTGTTCTCTTAATATCGAAAAGCAAGCCATGGCTTTCCCAAGGCACACGCAATCCATTTGTAGTATTTAACACTCATTTGCTAAAGCTTCAGTTAACTCATGATACATCACAAAAAGGAGTGAACACCTGCTGCTAGATATAAGTTCCCTTGTAGGCTGCAGTCCAACTCCATTTTTATTGATTTTCACCTGACACGAACTCAACGTTCTTCCTTCCTGGATCCCCCTTACAGCTTCTGAAACTCAGAAAGCCCTATGTGGTCAAACTCAAGTTTACTAAAAGTCACATTTACTGATGCTTACAGTTCCCTGTATTGAGCAAAAATCCTCCAATAGCATCTTTTTGAGGAGAAGCAGCCAACATCTCTGTAATGAGTTTTCAGGGCCGAGCCTGTGCTTTTCCAAATGCCATCTCTCATAAACAGATTGGAGGAGGTCCAGTTAGCAGTGGTTCCCAGGTTGCCTCTAAATTTTTAGGACAACCATCCTAGCCACACCCAGAGGCTTTCTTTATATCTCTAACAATTCCTTCCACAAATTACATCATTCATTTAGAGAATTGTTAATTCTGTTTTTCAACTTTAGCACCATCCAATGAATAATATAGTGAAGGAAAAAGCAGGGAGTGTTTTACAGTCTCCACTGTGTAAGAACTATGACCCTGGCAGTTTGTATCTGAGCCTATGCTGGTTGACACATTGACTAATTTCCCTTTGGGAGGCCCTGCCTCTGTGACTTGTGGGTATGGGTGCAACCACTAACCAACATACCTGGAAACAAACCTCCAGCAGGTTTCCTCATTTTCTAATCAGAGGCTGAGAGGAAAAAGAACAATACTTTGCTCAATAGATTTGGCTTCTTCAGAAGCCTAATGCAAGGAAGGGTTTCTTGATGTACACACTAGCTTTTAAGAGACCTAAATGTTAAACCTCAAACCATAAGAACCATAGAAAATGAAGGACATACCCTCATGGAAATTGGAACAGGCATCCATTTCCTGAACAAAACTCAAAACCCACAAGCCATAAGAGATAAGATAGACAAGTGGGACCTCATCAAACTAACAAGCTTCTGCAAAGCCAAAGAAACCATCAAGAGAGCAGGGAGACAGCCTACAGATTGGGAA
>CAUYQG010146626.1:0-21911 GCA_963574415.1 Tarsius wallacei
CAGCCTGTAATCCCGCACATTGGGAGGCTGAGGTGAGTGGGATTGCCTGAGCCCGCGGGTTCAAGACCCGCCTGGGCAACTTGGCGAGACCTCATCTCTACAATAAATCAAAAAATTAGCCGGGCGTGGTAGCGCGCGCCTGTAGTTCCAGCTACTTGGGAGGCTGAGGCGGAAGGATCGCTGGAGCCCAGCAGGTCGAGGCTGCGGTGGCCGGGAGCGTGCCACTGCACTCCAGTCTGGGCGACAGAGTGAAACTCCAACTCAAAAAATAAAATAATATAAAATAAATATCTTCTATAAATTTAAACAGTGTACTAAAGAACAAAAACTAGTACATTTTAACTAGTAGGATAATAGATCTAATTGTCAGTCACCAACTGCACAGATTGACAATGGGAGTTCCCCTTGCTTTCTTTTTCTTTTTTTTTCTACTTTCTTTTCACTTATTTTCTTTCTTGCAATCTGACAGTTCTCTCTCATTTTGAATAATATTCAGTTGTGTTACCTATGAGGAGGGACCTAAAAAAAGAAAAATGGAATTATTTTTTGGAGGGCAAGCCCCTTGGAGTACAGGCTTCCCCTATGAGGTACATGTTCTAAAAAGCCATTGGCATCAGTACACCAACTAGCATTGTTGTGAGAGGCTGCGTTCGGCTTCGGAGAATTTTTTTTTTTTTTTTTTTTACGGCGGGGGCCGGTTCTTCCAACGGATTGCCCATTTCATGATGGATGATCTATGAGCACACCTGCTCACACCCACTGAATGCTCAGCAGTTTTTGACCAAAAACGTCATGCCCCCCATGTTCGGCCCTCCTTACTCACCTGATCTTGCCCTGAGTGGCTTTTGCGTCCCTTGATGGAAAAAGTCCTCTAAGGGAAACGTTTGGCCAATGTGACAGAGGTGAAACAAAAACAGACAGAATCACAAAAAGGCATCAAAGCTGACAAATTCAAAAATGGTTTTGAGTAGTGGGAAAAGCATCTCAGTAGGGTATACAAATGGAGAGTACTTGGAAGGTGACTGAAGTCTAAACATGTAAGAATAAAGACACCATCTTTTATAAATAAATTCTGAGTTTTTTTGCATCCCCTCTCATGTGTGCTTTTTGATTATTCTATAATAACTTTCCTCTGTAAGCTGAGAAATGGGATGGGAAAAGAAAAAATAATTTTCTCTTTCAAACTTTTCACTGTGCTCAGTCGCAATTCTTGGCCTCTAAATATATAACAATACATATAATCAGAACACTTTGGACCTAAATGAATCTTGAAATATAGTCACACCAATGAAAGAAAAGTTAGCACTAGGGAATTCTGACTGTGTGCAAAGCCCCATGCTAAAGACCTTACATACAAACATTTCAGTTATCATTACAATCGTGTATATTTCATATGGATCCTTCCAGAAATATTTGTGCTTTTTTTTCTTTGAACAACACGTAAGGAAACAAGACATTTAAAGTAGTAAGTTTTGTTTAGATATTCCCTTCTGATTGACCACAGAAGTAGGTTTCACAGTGGTTCAGAGACAAGGCAACTCTCAAATCTAATGCCAAATTTGTCCACCCTGACCTCCCCAACTAGAGGAGAAAGTTGATTTATTTCTCCAGTTGTCACCAGAGTTCCTAAACTCACACATTCACTCTCTACATATCCAACTACCTAAGTCACTGTTGATATAAAAGATATGGAACCAGGAGTCATGTGGAGACATAGAACTCTGGGTGCTGGACTAGAGAAGATACTAATATCCCTGCTGGGGGCATAGAGCAGCCCACCTACACCAGGAACTACATAATGACATTTCAGTCCATCACAAACTGTATGCACAGAGGGTCCCATAAGATAATAATACCACATTTCTACTGTACCTTTTCTATGTTTAGATATGCTCAAAAATACAAATACCATGATGTTGCAAATGCTTACAGAACTCAGTATAGAAACATGCCGATCAGTTTTGTAGCCTAGGAGCAAATGGGTATACCATATAGCGTAGGTGTGTACTAGGCTATATACCAGCTAGGCTTGTGTAAGTACACTTCACAAAGTTTGCACAACAAAAGTGCCTAATGCATTTTTCAGAACATATTGCCATCATTAAGTGACACGTGACTGAACCTTTCCCCTCTCCCCTTATGAAAACTGTGTACAATTTATCTTGCTGTTACCCTTGGTTTACCCTTCAACCTTCTAGTTAGATACTTTTAGCTTAATATAACCCCACCCTGTGTGGCTGTATACTTTTTCCAAATATTGCATAGCATCAATTTCACTGCGTTCCAGTTCCATGAAGAAATTAAAACTCCAAGGCAGGGGTTCCCAACCCCTGGGCCATGAACCAGGACCAGTCTGTGGCCTGTTAGGACCCGGGCCACAGAGAAAGAGGTGAGCGGCAGGCGGGCGAGCGAATGAAGCTTCATCTGTACTTATAACCGCTCCCCACTGTATACGTTGGCTGCTGTGTCCCCCATCCTGACAGATCAGTGACACATTCGATTCTCATAGGAGGGGAACCCTATCATGAATTGGGTATGTAAGGGGCCTAGATTGTGGCTCCCAATGAGAATCTAATGCCTGATGATCTGAGGTGGAGCTCAGGCAGTGATGCTAGCACTGGGGAGCGGATGCAAGTCCAGATTAACGTCAGCAGGGAAGCTTGACTATACATTCTCCCCCCACCACCACCGCTGTCCATGGAAAAACTGTCTTGCACAAAACTGGTCTCTAATGCCAAAAAGGTTGGGGACCACTACTCTAAGGGGTTAAATGAGTGGACCAAATAACTCAATTCTTTAAATGGCAGATCTTTGACTCTTACCTTTGACTTCACACCACCCAAGATCTGAGATGAAATCTAAACTATAACTGATAGTTTTTTGATGCCAAATCAGTAAAAAGAGGGCCACGCACCCACCAATGATCTACAATAAACTAAACAAAGAACTCTGTTTATCCATCCCAGCCTGTGTCAGTTTCACACAGTCCTAAGCATTGGTGTTCATGACTACAATAAACCAAAGGAATAAATCTCTTATCTGATTTTACAAAATAGACTAGATTTTAAATTGTTAATATATTAGTTTATAAATCTGGTTTTAACAATCAATCACAAATATCTGCATATACTGAAATACAAGAAGATGTTTTTCATATAAAGAATGATCATGAAAATTTAACAATGTTATTTTATCCATGTGTTTCCCTGGATCATATCCCGAAAGCATTGGGTTTCCCTATTATGAATAAGATTTGTCATTAAAGTGATCTACTTATATACCCCTAATATTTATTACCAAGCTATATTGATATTTCAAAGTATCACTTAAAGCATCTGTTCAATCCTATGCCACCACCTTGAATCACATGTTTATTATCATATGTGCAGGTCATGGGCTTGAGGCTATTGCAAAAGTTGAGCCTTGCTGAAGGTCCCAGCACAGTTCAAAGAGTGATAAATTATCTGGCTACGTTTTTTAGCAGAAAACATGACAATTTTCAAATGTGTTTAGCTGTAAGTAATAATAAAAACTTGGCTAAATCATTACCCAATTTTTTAAAATTTCAACATTGTATATTTTAATGTATAGCAAAAGATCAACTCTGATCATACAGGCACTAAAAACAGTTTCTCAAAATAAAAAACAAGCGCACACTCAAAAGATTTGGAGTGACTAATGGATTATGCTTAGTTCCAAAGTGAGCTCCTACCATCTCCCCTCTCCAGCTCTTGAACTGAAGTCAGTCCAAGAATTTAGCAACTGTGGAGATAAGTAAACTGCGGTATAACTGTATAAAAGAATTCCATCCAGCAAGGACAATGAATTCTCCCCAAAACGTAGATGAATGTTCCTAACATAATGCCAAATGAAAGAGGAAAGTCATGGCCCCATGGTAAGAAGATAAAACTGCTTCCAAAGAAAGAATGAAATCATTTCTTGACATATTCGTTTCAAAGAATAAGTGAGCCTGGGAAAATTAAAAGTCTCATGGAAGCCCATTAATTCTCAAGAGAGTGCATGTGTGAGTGTCTTTTTGTGTTCCCTGTTACAGCCTACCCATTACCAACCCAAAGGCAGCAGGCTATGCAGGGGCACCAGAGAAAATTTTTGTACCAATTTCTCAGCTCTTAATTTCTCGGGCATTTTAAAAGAAGGTGGGAAGTCCATGACCAAGTAGGCTTCATCCCCAGGATACAGGGCTTGTTCAAAATTCACAAGACCATAAATGTAATTAAATACATCAACAGATGTAAAAACAAGAACCACGTGATTATATCATTAGATGCAGAAAAAGCTTTTGAAAAAAATCCAACATCACTTCTTGATAAAAACCCTCAAACATCTAGGTATAGAAGGAACATACCTCAAAATAGTAAGTGCCATCCACAACAAACCCACAGCTAACATATTGCTAAATGGACAGAGACTAAAAACATTTCCCCTGAAAACTGGAACAATACAAGGCTGCTCACTCTCACCCCTCCTGTTCAACATTGTTTTGGAAGTCCTAGCTAGGACAATTAGACAAGAGAAAGAACTCAGGGGTATCAAAACAGGAAAAAAGGAAGTCAAGTTATCCCTCTTTGCTGATGATATGATCCTATACCTTGAAAATCCAAGAGAATCTGTCAAAAACGTGTTTGCACTGATAATGGACTTTGGCAAAGTCTCAGGGTACAAAATAAATGTGCAAAAGACAGTTGCATTCCTATACACCAACAACAAGCAGGTAGAGACCCAAATAAAAAGCACAATCCCATTCACAATAGCCACAAATAAAATAAAATACCTCAGCATCTTTCTAGCCAGAGAAGTGAAAGATATTTACAATGAAAATTACAAAACACTGCTCAAAGAAATCCAAGAAGACACAAACAAATGGAAAAATATTCCATGCTCATGGGTTGGAAGACTCAACATTGTTAAGATGTCCATCCTACCAAAGGCAATTTACAGATTCAATGCAATACCCATTATTACCAACATCATTCTTCTCAGACCTGGAAATGACAATACAGAAATTCATATGGAAACATAAATGACTACGAATAGCCAAAACAAGCCTTAGCAAAAGAAACAAAGCAGGAGGTATCACACTTCCAGACTTTAAACTTTAGTATTAGGCCACAGTAATCAAAACAGCCTGGTATTGGTACAAGAAGAGGCACATATACCAATGGAACAGGATAGAGATTCTGAAAGCAAAACCTCAATTCCTCAACCAACTCATCTTTGACAAAGCCTCCAACAGCAACCACTGGGGAGAGGAGAATCTATTCAGTAAATGGTGCTGGGAAAAAAGGTTGACCACATGCAGAAGATTGAAACAGGACCCCTATCACCATACACAAAAATTAACTCTAAATGGATCAAAGACCTAAACGTAAAACCTCAAACTATAAATTCTTAGAAAACACAGGAGACACCCTTATGGAAGTTGGACCTGGCAACCAATTCCTATTCAGAACCCTAAATGCCCACAGCTTAAGAAATAAGATAGACAAGTAGAACCTCATCAAACTAACGAGCTTCTGCAAAGCAAAATAAACCATCAAGAGTGTAGGGAGACAGCCCGCAGAATGGGAAAAAATATTTACCAATTGTATGTCTGGCAAAGGCCTAACATCTAGGGTCTACAAGGAACTCAAATGTGCCAAAAGGAAAAAAATAAATAGCCCCAGTTAAAAAAAAGTGGGCAAAAGACATGAATAGACACTTCTCAAAAGAAGATATATAGGCAGTCAACAGACACATGAGACACATGAAAAAGTGCTCAGCCTCACTCATCATCAGAGAAATGCAAATCAAAACCACATTGAGATACTACCTAACCCCAGTAAGAATGGCTATCATTCATAAAACAAACAGCAACAGATGCTGGTGAGGATGTGGAGAAAAAGGAACACTTCTATACTGCTGGTGGGAACACAGACTAGTGCGACATTTTTGGAAGACAGTGTGGTAATTTCTGAAAGAACTAAAAGGTGAACTTCCATATGACCCAGTAATTCCCCTATTGAGAATATACCCGGAGGAACTCAAATCTTTCTACAAAAAAGATACCTGCATACGCATGTTTGTTGCAGCTCTATTCACAATAGCAAAAACATGGAACCAACTATGTTGCCCATCAAAGCTGGACTGGATAAAAAAATGTGGTACATATATACAATGGAATAATATGCAGCCATAAAGAAGGACAAACATATGGACTTCGCAGCAACTTGGATGAATTTAGAGTCAATCATACTCTAAAACAGAGTACCACATGTTTTTACTCCTAAGTGGGCCTTGAACAACTATTATAATACTATTAGAAAGGGATTGGCAGTAGTGGGGAACTGTCAGGGGAGGGAGGGGCACGCCTCATCAACAAGGGTACCTGCATAACGTTTGTATACCTAACCTTGAATTGTACCCCACCTCTTTGTAAGAAAAAAACGAAAGAAGATGAGAAGTGATTGTTGAGAGAAAAAGAAATGATATTTTTAGGGGTCTGAAAGGATCATTCTAAAAAATTAAAGGCAAACAACAGATTAAAATGTGTATATTTATCTATTATCTGGCTAATGTTCACCGTTGGGATTAAAAAAGGCTAAGGGAATAGGAGGTCACCCAAAGGAGATGCCCGCTTGTGAATTTACTGTGACGCCCAACCAGCACGTGGCAGGGAGAAAGTGGCATCAAGCAAGATCTGTCTGGGTGAGGTTTAGAGCACTTGTTTTTCCTCCTCATAGCATCGTGGCTGCTCTCCGATGCCGGCTCCCAATCAGACGTGCCCCCAGGGTGCTTCCCTCTTGGACTCCTCTCCTACCTCAGCCATCTCCCCACCAGCACTGACACTGCTCAAGCCGATTTTTAAAAATGATGGTTCGGTGGATCTCTTAATCGTTGATGAGGTATCTTCTGAAGGTGCTTTCCACTGCTGTTGGACTGAACTCTTCTTCACCCCTGACCTTTAGCAGACACCGCTTCACATTGATTTTTATCATCTTCGATGTAATTGGAACTAGAGTGAGTCCAGCAGGAGCAAACGTCCGTCCACAAGAGCAGCTTTCAAATCTCCGTTTACTGCTCACCTGTGCAAAGGAGAGATTTGAATCTGATTAGGAAGAATCCAGAAAATCCCCGCATGTCTCCCTACTTCCCCAAAGTCATACAAAAACCGCTCAGGGGAAACCTCCAGCAGACCTTATCTGTTCCCACAAACTTTTATCTCTGTTGATCCCAGGCTCAGTTGCGTCAGAATATTTTATTTTTGGAGACATCGCTTATCAATCCTTTCCTGCATGAAAAGCATGTATTAAAGTGAGCACCTGAGTTATGCCCCAAGGCAACATTAAGCATCCCTTTCCTCACAAATGATTTTCTGTCAACTAGTGTGTTTGGTGCCCTTGGGAAGAGAAGAGATTCGTTTATAAAGAATTATGCTACACAGTCATAAATTTAATCCCCCAAATCAATAGCATTTAGATTTTTTAAGAAGATAACCAAGGTGCTATCAATAATAAAAAGTCTGTATTCTTCACAGTCAGGTCATTTTCACAAACCTAGGTATTCAACCATTGGAAAGCCACAGGGTGATAATGCCTGTTGAGCGAGATACTTCCCACCTGGAGATGTTAATACATGAGAATGCACAGCCTCGGAAAGTGTCAATCGGGAAACTTCCAAGAACAATTCATCACCTCTCATGATGTGATGTTAAGATAGTTTATCTCTACACACCAGACATGAAAAGGCAGACAAGTGGCCCAAACTGGCTTGCAACGATGATCAGATAATACCGTACATTCACTCCTCTCCGTCATGAATCACAGAGTTTTATACTAACCACTTAACATCCTCCTGCGATTTACAGTCTAATGTTGGAACGTCAAACATTTTAATTTGCCAAAGGACAAATGAATCATAAACGTTACAGCCCAGACACAGGTCTCACTGTTTATAGACACACTGAGGCAGCCGAAGGATGACACCTTCATTTAAAACTAGGATTGGGTTTCTGACCGACGCAATTTTTTGACAGAGAACTCATGCGTTTCTCTGCTGGAAATGAAAAATTTTATCTGTCACAGGTGGTTGGGAATGGCTACTTGCAGAAGCCTGTCTTTAAAGGCTATTTCTTCATCCCCAAAGATTTTTTGGCCCGCTGGATTCTCCATCTTAGGACCGCTGTTTCATACGACTGTACATTTGGGAACACTGAGAAAGAGGAAAAAAGATTGGTTTTTAAGCTGTCAGTAAAGAAAGTTCTTCGTTCAGCATCTCTGGTCCATAACTCTACAGTGAGATTCGCAGTATCTGCGGCTACATGTGGAGTCAGGGTGAGGGAGATGGATTGTGTCATTAGAAGAGTTTAGGCAAGAGCACACATTACAAATTAAGCTAAGGGGATGTCTGTGCAGCTACATTCAGGTGAAGAGTGATAGTGGTCTGCTAGGCTCATCATTTACGCCCCCCATTTGTAGTCAGACCGCTGCAGGTTTTTTCCTCAGTAAACTGGGGATAATACTAGCATCTATTTCAAAATATGTGAGGCTTAGAGACGAAAACGTTTAAAAGCGTTTATTTAAAAGAGAATCTGGCTCACTTTTTAATACAAGCAATGGAAGTTGCTACCACTGTTATCAATAAAGGCAATTAACCAGCTCAGCTCTCAAGCACCCAATTTCTTATTTCTACAGCATCTGTTGTTTGTTTCTCTAAATGTTATTTTAAGAATCCAAGTGCCAGCAGCAAACACACAGCACGGTGACTCTGTCCAGGAACTTCCTTTTCCATTGCAAGGGGGATTTTGACAAACTGTGATTTAAGTGTAATTGAGAAAACTTTATTTACTTACTAAATTCCAAGGAGACTGCAAATACATGTGGAGAAATCATTTTATAAATAAAGTGAGCTCTGATCATGTTCATAGGAGTTGAGAAGCAAAAATGAAAGCAGAACCTGAGCCTAGAGTTTAAGACTGCAAACCCACATTTAATCTTAAGTAACTGAACCCTTTCAGCCTATGTACTATGACTAGCAGTTTGGGGCAGAGTGGAGGGGTGGGGCAGAGAGGAATCCTACATGTTTAATATTACAAAAAAGTCTAATTGGAATTTGAAAGGAAAAGAGAAAGGAAAGAGAGGAGAAATATATATAAAACTTGCAAGTGCAGCTGTAAATAAAAGAGTGCTTAGAAGTGTCAAAGAAGCTAGAAGATGACCAAGATGGTTCCAATTATTGATCTAATCATTCATCACTTACTGTTTTCTGTTTCTTTGGTGTTCTTTTTTTTTATTTTTACTAGGACTCTCACTCTGTCGCCCAGGCTTGAGTGCAGTGGCATGCTCATGGCTATAGCAGCCTCTACCAGCTCAGGCAAACCTTCCATCTCAGCCTTTCGAGTAGCTGGAACTACAGGTGCATGTCACCACACCCGGCTAATTTTTTTTTATTTATTATGGAGACAAGACCTCGCCAAGTTGCCCAGGCTGGTCTCAAATCCCTGGGCTCAGGCAATCCTCTTGCCTTGGCCTCCCAAAGTGCTGGGAATGGTGTGAGCCACTGTGGCCAGCACTCACTGTGTTTTATGTATATGAACTGATCTTTATAGCCTCCAAACTCAACTAAGCTCTAGTGGAAAAAGTTAGGAAAGAGAGACCGAGAGGGGAGTTAGTAACTCTTATGCCCAAGGAGCCAAATTTTTTTTTCAGGACAGAAATATTTAAACAAACAGTTATTAAAAAGAATAAAGTCCAGGAAGAATGCAAGGTGGAAAGTATCACTTTGTAGAACGAATCAGGGAACGCTTCCTGTAAGAAAGGAGGATTTGGAAGACAATTGATAATTCGCTAGAAAAAGTGAGTGGGAAGAGAGAGAGATGGATAATTAGGCTCCAGACAGGTGCAAAGAAACAGTATGCCACACAGAATAACGAGGGATTTGAGGTACCTGTTTAGTGTTGGGTAAACAACAAAAGAAAGGGAATTGGTAAAGGCAGAAAGAGATGAAGGCACAGAGAAAAGAGGACTTAGAGGAAAGCAAACCCCAGCCAGGCACACAAAAAAGTACATGTCTGACGAAAGAAGAATGACAATCACTGAAAGAGATTGAAAATGACCTAGCAATATCTCTCTCATTATGTGGCTCAGCTTCCCTAGAGACATAAAAATCCCTGTGATTAAGCAGCATGAGAGAGTGCAAAATTATCTGTTCAATATTTAGATACAAGAGAGATGTGTAGTAATGAAAACATCTCAAGGAAACTCCAGTTTGAGGGCAAGGACAAACTAAATATGATTTCAGTATCTGTCAAACGTCCAGGCTTGGGTGCAGGATCACCTCCCAATCTTCTAATATGCACACCCTCAATCTCATCACCAGCTCCATCAGCCAAACCACAGCAGCACATTATGAGAAAACACTGCTTAAAGACAAAAAAGTCCAACGCAAGTTGTCACTGACAAAGTCACATAAAATGAATAACCCTAGAGACAAAAACTGAATTTTTATTCCAACCACACAATTTTAGAGAAAGCTACTATAAGTAAAAATTTAACTTTTAAAAATTCTGATTCATAATTTTCGGTTCTGACATGCAAAGAGCTTGGAAGTCATCACATCCACTTTTAAAACAAGAAAAGTCTGGGAAAACTAAAAATCAGCGACTGTGTGGAACTGTCAGAGAACCGAAGTCACACGACAAAAAATGATGTCCAAAGTCTAGAGAGACAGTTACACCCAGAGACATAGAGCAACAGTAATGCCACTGGAAACATAAATTCATAAGATCAAATAAATAGAATGATGATTTCTGAATAATTCTAGGAGGCCAAGTGTGCACCACCAGTATGAACGTGAGAAACTTCATAGGACTGTAGTCTTAGAGGATCCCCCGACGCACATTTTTTGTGGGCATTACCACCGAGCAACCAGAAAGTTCTCACAATGAAGATTCAAGAAAGAATATTCCATGTGAGACACGGCAAAAGTCATCTCTGTAATAAAAGTCTGCTTGCTAAGGAAAGTACTTTGCCAGAATACGATTTTGAAACCTTAAATTTTGAAACCTTATCCCAGTTGGGGGAAGATAATCTCGCCCTAGTGGAGATGCCTCCAACCTACTTGTCCTTGCTAAGGGGGAAAAATACACAGTTAACAGGAAAATGGGTTCCAAGGAAATAGATTAGGTACACTGAACCCAAGAAAGAGAGTAAGCAGCAGGGGTGAAGAAGGGAGAAAATATATCAATGAAGAACTCATCACGGCCCCAAGATGTAGACCCACTGAAAATCCAAAACATCATCAAAGGATTATAAAATGTGCTTCCTGCCCTGTACGCTCACATTACATTAAAAGTACACCAAAAAGTACAATGTAACACTATAATAACAGTGGATTATAGTTGAAAGAACTGCAAGCCACAGATTCCCTCTAAATACTATTTTGAAAAGCCCAAAGCCAAGAGAGGAGGAAAAATAAGACGTTAAAGGTATTGGAAGCCTCCATCACCCACAGCTACAACAAGCATTAAAAACAGTCCAGCTAACCTCACACTCGAGATCTATTCATTTCCACTTCTACTGCTAAATATATCATGTCAGGCTTTCATTTAAAAATTATGACGTTCTAAGAAACAAGAAAATTTGGTCTGAAGAGACAAGGCCAACATCACGGCTGGACTCAGATATAACAGAGTGTGGGAATTATCAGAATGGGAATTTAAAATGAATATGACTAATATATTAGGGCTTTAGTGGGAAAAGTAGACCTCAAGCAAGAACTGGTAACTAATATAAGCAGAGAGATGATGACTCTAAGAAATAAACAGAATGAGCTATTAGAATCAAAAACACTGTAACAGGCCTCGAAAATGAGTTAGGAAGTATTCCATCAACTCCTTTTTTTTTGGAAGAGTTTAAGAAGGATTGGTATTAATTCTCCTTTCAGTTATGGAGCCATTTGGCCCCAAGCTTTTGTTTGTTGGGAGGTTTTTCATCACTACTTTGATCTCTATTTTTGTAATTGATATATTCAGGCTTTTTATGTCTTCTTGATTCAGTCTTGGTAGGTTGTATGTTTCCAGGATTTTTTTCCAATTTCTCTAGGTTGTCCACTTTGTTGGTGTATAATTGTTCCTAACAGTTCCTTGTGACCCTATTTCTGAGATGTGCCTTGTACTATCTCCTCTCTTATTTATAATTTTATTTGAGCAGAATTATTCACAAAAGAAGAATATAGAAACAACCCAAGCGTCTATTGATGAATGGATGGCTAAAGAAGTAGCAATAGATATCCACAATGAAGTTTTATTCAGCCTTAAAAAAGAGGATTCTGACATTTGCGATGACATGAATGAACTTAGAGGAAATTGCATTGAGTGTAATAAGCCAAACACAGCAATAAAAATCGTGCATAGTCTCATTGATGTGTGAAATCCACATAGAAACAGGGATTATAAAGGCGGTGAGCAGGGCTGGGGAGGTGGGGAAATGGGTAGCTACACATCAAAGGGCATGGAGATACAGTTACGTTGAATACATGAGTCTGGAGATCTAATGTGCAACCTAAGAACCATAGCTAATAATGCTGAATCATATATTGGAAACTTGTTCAGAGAGCAGATTTTAGGTATTCTTCCCACCGCCCCACCAAAAACAAAACAGGTAATGATGTGAGGTGGCAGACATGTTAATTGACTTGCCTGCGGTAATCACTTCACTACATATACGTATTTAAAGTATCATGCTGCACTGTTTGAAATAAACTCAAAATCATTTTCCTCTGCTTTCACACTCATCAACACAGACCTCTACCATCCAGTGTGGGATCTGTCTCCACCATCAAGTGAACAATGGATCCCGCAGCAGACACCAATGCAGTGTCCTCCGATTCAATTCTGACACTGTCTACTTGGAGAGAGCCTCAGATTCCACAGGTTGAGGGCTCAGTCCCCCAAAACTCCGCCACCTTCAGACAACAGTCACAAGTTTGGGTTTCAGGAACTTCTGAGACACTGACTTCAAGTTGGGTTTCCCATGACTCCCTCTTTGGGTTCTGGAGCAGCAGAGTGCCAGAGAGGCTCATAAAACTCAAGGAAACACTCAAGCTTACCGGTTTATTACAAAAGATATGACAGAGGATACAGAAGAGATGCACGGGATGAGACATGTGGGAGGGGTGCAGAGCTTTCAACCCCCCGGCATGTCACCCTCCAGGATCCTCCATGTGTTCAACACCCACTCTCAGTAATGGACAAGTTATTCAAACAGAAAACCAACAAAGAAACATCAGCGTTAAATGACACACTAGAGTTAATATGCCTGTCATTTACAGAACGTTTCACCGATTGCTACAGAAGACATCTTCTTTTCATCAGCACATGCAACATTCTCCAGAACAGACCATATCTTAGGACATAAAACAAGTCTGAACAAACTCAAAACATTAGAACTCATATCTAGTATATTTTCTGACCCCAATGGAATAAAACTAGATACTCACAAAAAGAAGAACATCAAAAACTTCACAGACACATGGCAATTAGATAGCAGACTTTTTATTTTTTAGATTGGAAAATACCATTTATTTAGAAAGCAAATTAGAGAGACAGAGAGAAAAGATTCACATCCCCAAAGTAGGAGAGGGGACCAAAACTAAAAAATCATGGCCTGGCCATAGCTCAAAGAACACATGGCCTGGCCAGTGCTTAACAAAACAATGGCAAAAGAACATGATTCTTAATGACCAATAAGTCAATGAAGAAATTAAGACGGAAATTTTAAAATTTCTCACAACAAATGAATAGTGAAATAAAACATACCAAAATATATGAGATACAACAAAATCAATACTAGGAGGGAAGTTTATAGCAATAAACAACTATATCTAAAAAAAAAAAAAAAAGTAAAAAGACTTCAAATAAACAATGTAACAATGCACCTCAAGGAACTAGAAAAGCAAAAACAAACCAAAACCAAAATTAGCAGAAAGAAAAAAATAATACAAATCAAAGCAAAATAAATGAACCTGAGACTAAAAAAATACAGAAGACCAACAAAACAAATATTTGGTTTTCTGAAAAGATAAATGAAATCAATAAACCTTTGGCTAAACTAGAAAAAAAAAGAACCAAATAAATAACATCTGAAACAAAAAAGGAGACATAAAAACTGAGACCTCAGAAATGCAATGAATCATTAGAGACTATGATAAACTTCACACTGACAAATTGGAAAACCTAGAAGAACCAGATACATTTCGGGATACATAATGCCTATCAATATTGAACTATGAAAAAATAGAACACCTCAATAAACAAATAATAAGTAATGAGACTGAAGGTCTAATCAAGATTTCTCAAAGAACTAAAAACAGGACTGCTATTTGATCCAACAACCTCACTACTAGGCATCTACCCAAAAGAAAAAAAATGTATTCTATAAAAAAGACAGCTGCACTTGTATGTTTATTGTGGCACTATTCACAAAAGCAAAGTCATGGAATCAACCTATTTTTCCATCAGTGAATAACTGGACAATTAAAATTGGCGTCTATACAAATAGAATACTACACAACCATAAAAGAGAACAAAATCATGTTCTTTGCAGCAACATGGATGGAGATGGAATCCATGATACTAAGTGAAATAATTCAGAAACAGAAAATCAAATATGGTTCCCACATACAAGTGAGAGCTAAACCATGGGCACACATAGACATAAAGATCAAAATAATAGACTCTAAGGGCTACAAAATGGGGGAAGGTGAGACAAGGGGGCAAGGGTTAAAATAATTACCAAGTTGGTACAACGTTCGCTCTTTGGATGATAAGTATTCACCGTTATAGAATATATCCATGTAACAGTCCTGCACATGTATCCTCTGAGCCTAAGATATAAATAAATAAATAGTCCCCTATCAAAGAAAAACCCAGAGCCTAATGCCTTCACTGCTGAATTCTATCAAACACTTAAAGAACTAATACTAATTCTACTCAAACTTTTCAAGAAAACTGAAACGGAAAGAATATTTCCATACTCATTCTATGAGGCCAGCACTACCATAGTTCCAAAACCAGAGAAAGACACAACGAAAAGAAAAAGCTACAGGCCAACATCACTGATAAACATAGTTCTGCAAAAATCCTCAACAAAATACTAGCAAAGTGAATTCAACAACAACACATTAAAAAGATTGCTCACCAAGATCAAGAAGGGTTTATCCCAGGGATAAGAATGGTTCAACATATGCAAATCAATAAATGTTAATACATCACATTAACAGAGCCAAGAAGATAAAACATATGATTGTTTCAAAAGATGCCAGAAACCACTTGATAAAACTCAATATTCTCTTATGACAAAAATCCTCATCATATTGTATAAGGAATGAACATGCTTCAATACAATAAAGGCCACAGATGACAAACCCACAGCTAACATCAGATAGAGCGGGAAAAAATAATTGAAAGTCTTTTGTCAAATACCTGAAACAAGATAAAGTTACCCACTTTCATCAGTTTTGTTCAATTTAGTTCTGGAAGCCCTGGTCAAAACAATAATGCAAGAAAAAGAAAAAAGGGACATGCAAATTAGAAAGGAAGACGAATCAGCCTTGTCTGCAGATGATACAATTTTAAACTTAGAAAACCCTAGTCTTCATCCATTAGAACTGATAAACAAATTTTGTAAAGTTGCAGGATGCAAAATCAACACACAAAAATCAGAAGCATGTATATATACCAACAGTAAACAATCTAAAAAAAGACATCTGCACTCCCATGTTAATTGCAGCACTATTCACAACAGCCAAACCATGGAATTCATCTAGGTGCCCATGATGGATTATAAATGGATAAAGAAAATATGGTATATGTATGCAATGGAATATTATTTGGCCATAAAAAAGAATGAAATCCTGTCACTTGCAGCAACGTGGATGAAGCTGGAGCATATTATTACATTAAATGAGATAAACCAAGCACAGAAAGACAAATACTGGCTGCTCTCACTTGTATGTGGGGAAAAGTGGCTTTCATGAAGACGAAGGAAGAGAGCAGTCAGAGAAGACAGAGAGCAGACTGATGGTTACCAGAGGCCAGGAAATGTAGAGTGGAGAGGAGGGTAATGAGAAGTTTATGAATGGGTACAGATACACGGTTTTATGGAAGAAATAAAATCTACTCTTAGATAGATCAGTACAGTGGTTTTACTTTATAATAATCGATTCTATATTTCAAAATAACTAGAAGGAAATCCAAACAGTTATAGCACAAAGTGAAGAAAAATGTTTAAAGTGATATGTACACCCAAGTACACTGGTTTATTCTTTACAGATTATATGAATGCATTAAAAATATCACAGGTACCCTGAAACTATATATATCCTTATGCATCAATTTAAAAAGAAATTCTTCAGGTAAAAGGGGAAATATATAGCTAAGAAACTGGTATTTTCACTAAAAAGAAAAAGAAAGTGCTAGAAAAGGAATAAATGAAAAAATTATCTTTAGTTTTACTTATTTTTAAATGATTGAGAAGAAAACTTTATGCTTAAAGTAATAATTATTGGATGATATAGCACACGGATAAGTGAAAGAACTACAGCTATGATACCTGAGACAGAACAGAGAAATTAGGAATATTTTGTTATAAGATACCTATATTGCATGTGATGCAGTTAAAGTTAGACGGGTTAAAAATGTATATTGCAAAATCTAGGCTAACCATTAAAAATATAAAAAAGAAGACGGATTGGTCTGGTCAGAGAATAAAATAGGGTCATATGAAATATTAAATTTAAAACAAATAAAAAAGGGGAGAAAATGGAATAAAGAACAAATGCAAAGAATGTCAAACAACTAAAAAAGTACATATTCATTCAACTATATCAATAATCACACTAAATTTGCCTGTTCTCAATATGTCGTATAAAAAACAGATATTGTCCAGATAGATTTAAATAAAATGAAAAAAGACCTAGCTACATATTGTGACGAAAAAACAACCTTTAAATTAAAAGTCTCAGATAGTTTAAAAGGAAAGATACTAGTAACCACAAGAAAGCTGGCATACCTATGTTCATTTAAGACAAAGCAGATTTGACAAAAGGAAAAGTATCAAAAAACAAAAATAAACCCACCATTATAGTTGGAGATGCAAATACTACTCTTTAATACACGGGAAAGACAGGCAGAAAGTCACTAAAAACATAACTGACCTGAACAACACTACCAATCAAATTGATATCCATGGAATACTTCACCCAGCAACAGCAGAGTATATATTTGTCTCAAGATCACAAAGAACATTCACCAAGACAGATTATCTTCTGGGCTATCAAACACACCTTAACAAGTTTAAAAGAAAGAAAAGGCATACAAAGTGTGTTTATTCCATAATGAAATAAATAAGAAATAAAAAACAGAATGAGAGCTGGAAAATCCTAAACATTTGGATATTAAACAACACACTTCAAAATTACTCATAGATCAAAGAAGACTTAAGAAAAAATGCTAAACACTATGAATTATTTTTAAATGCTATGAATTAGAATGTCAATTCAACTTAACAAATTCTGTGGGATTCAGCAGAAACATTGCTGTGAGGGAAACGTATAACATTGATGCATGTATGAGAAAAAAGAAAGATCTAAAATAAATAATCTAGAATTCTACTTTGGGAAACTAGAGAAAGAAGAGCAATTTTAGTCTAAAGCAAGCAAAAAAATTATGAAATTGGTAAGAAAACAATAAAGAAAATCAACAAAATATAATTTGTTTTCTCAAAAAGATCAGTAAAATTGGTTAGCCTCTACCTAGCCTAATTAAAAAACAAGAATTCACAACTTAATAGAGATACCAAAAGAGGCCAGGCACAGTAGCTCCCAAGGTGAGAGGATATCTTGAAGGCAGGAGTCTGAGACCGGCCTGGGCAACATGGCAAGACACTATCTCTACAAAAAAGTATAAAAATTAGCCAGATTTGGTGGTGGACAGTTGAAGTCTCAGTTACTCAGGAGGCTGAGGTGGGAAGATGGCTTGAGCCTAGAAGTACAAGGCTGCAGTAAGCTGTGATAACACCACTGCACCAGCCTGTGAAACACAGTGAGAGACCCTGTCTCCAAAAAAAAGAAAAAGAAAAAGAAATGAAAGAGAGGTCCTTACTACTGCTGATTCCATGATCATTCCAGAATAATTGGGAAATGCTGTGAACAACTCTCTGTCCACAAATGTAATAGCCAATAAAATGGTAGCCAGGCACAGTGACTCATGCCTATAATCTTGACACTTTGGGAGGCTGAGGCAGAAAGATTACTTGAAGCCAGGAGTTCAAGACCAGCCGGGGCAATATAGAGAAACCTCATCTCTAAAAAATAATAATAATAAATGGACATGGTGGTATGTGCCTGTAGTCCCAACTACACAGGAGCCTGAGGCAGGAGGATTGCCTGAGCCCAAGAGGTTGAGTGTATGATGAACTGTGATCATCTCACTGCACTCCAATCTGGGTGACAGAGTAAGACTTTGACTCAAATAAATAAATACATACATATATACATAAAATGGTGGCATTTTCATGAACGACACAAACTACCAATACTCACCTATGAAAAAATCAATAACCTGAACAGACCTATATCTATTAAAATATTGAATCAATAATTGACAATCCTCAAAAAAAGAAAGCTCTAGGCCCAGTTAGGTTCTCTGGCAAATGCTACTAAATATTTAACAAAGAAGTGAAACCAATTCTTTACAGTCTATTCTAGAAAATAGAAGCAGAAGAAAAACTTTCTAACTCATTCTGTGAGTCCAGCATTACCCTAATACCAAAACCAGATACATTTATCACAGGGAAAGAAATTATAGATCAATAGAGATTAATGTATTTTATGAACACAGATGCAAAATCTTCCACAGAATATTTGCAAATCCAATCCAACTATACAAAGAAAGAATTAAAGATCACAACCAGGTGGGATTTATTCCAGATATAAAAGGTTATAACAATACTCAAAAATTAATCAATGAAATATGCCACGTCAATAAACGAAGGAAGGGAAATATGCTAACATTGATGCAGAAAAAAATTACACCTATCTAGAACTTTAAAACTCTCCACAAATTAGAACTAAAAGGGGCTTCCTCAACTTAATGAAGACCATCCACAAAAAAACACACAGCTAATAACATACTTAGTGGTGAGAAGCTGGATGTTTTTCCCTTAAAATCAGGAGCAAGGAAAATAGGTGCTTTCTCACAATTCCTCTTCAACATTGTACTAAGAGTCAAGAAAAGGAAATGAAAGACGTACAGAAGAACAAAGGAAGAAACAAAACAGTTATTGTTCATAGATTATATGATTGATGGTTATTCAGGTAGAGGAGCCTACAGAATTGAAAAAACAAAAACAAAAATTCCTCATGGAACAAATAAGCAATTATAGCAAAATAGAAATTATAGCAAAATTATAGGAAGAATACAAGTTAATGCACAAAATTGCTTTATAGTGATGAAGATATAGGAATGAATAACTGGAATTTGAAATTCAAAAAACAACTTGAAATGAAAACAGCACCAAAAAATGAAAAGAGCCCAGAAATAGGCTCACAAATCCAAAATCATTTTTAAAATATTTTCAGAATCTAAGGCCCAAAACTATACAATGGTGACAAATTTAAAATAATATCTAAATAAATAATCCATGTTCATAACTAGAAAACTCAAATTGTTCACATGTTAATTCTTTCCTCTTGATATATAGTCCATGAAGCCCTGAACAAAATGCCAGCAAGCTATTTTGTATACATCAATAAACTGACTTAAACATTTATGAGAAAAGGCCAAAAAAAAAAATTGGAAAAGACAATGCAATACTGAAGAACAAAGTTGAGGACTCACGCTACATGGTTTGAAGACGTACTATAAAGCTATATAATCAACACAGTATGGTGTTGATCAAAGAATAAACACAATGGTACAAAAAGATCCAGAAATAGGATCACATGAATATAGCTAAGTGATTGCCAAAAAGCAGTACAGGCAGTTCAAGGAATACAATCTTTTCAACAAATGGTACTGGAACAATTAGATGTCTATATACAGTGAAAAGAACGATTGCCCTATTTTTCTCCACCTCCCCAAAAGATGCCTAGGTCCCAGTACCCAGAGCTTGGGAATATGTTACCTCACACAATAAAAGGGATGTCTTAGATGTGATTAAGGTCAGGAGGTTATCCTGGATTATCCACCTGAGGCCAAGTAATCACAAGCATCTTTATAAAAGGGGATCAGAAGGGTGAGAATAAGAGAGTCAGATGTGACAACACTAGCAGAGACTTGAACACGTCGCACTGCAGCTTTGAAGACGCGTCCAAGAGTCAAGGAATCCAGGTGGCCTCTAAAAGCTGGAAAGACAAGGAAACAGCTTCTCCCCTAGAACCTCAAGAAGTAAGGTTCCCTAAACCTGTTTTTGGACATCTGACCTCAAGAGCTTCAAGTAATAAATCTGTGCTGTTTGAAGCCATTAAATTTGTGGTAACTTGTATCAGCAGTAAGGAACTAATAACTGTGCAAAATAATGCACCTTCATAAAAAGTAAGTCAAAATGAATCATAAACCTAAATGGAAAATATATTATAAAACTTACAGAAGAAAACATAGGAGAAAAATCTAGAAATTAAGGTTATGAATTTTTAGATACCATACCAAAAGCACAATTCAAAGAAAATTTATGAAATGACCTTTGTTAAAAATTTTGAAACTTTGCTAAGAAAAATATAAGACAAGTTAATATGTTCAACAATGCTCCCCTAAGTTATCCACATTCTAAACTCCAGATCCTATGACTTGTTACTTTACATGCAGATGTGATTAAGGCATTTGAGATGGGGGATTATCCTGGATTATCTGGATTATTCCAATGCAAACGCAAGGGTCTTTATACAGGAAGGGCGGGAGAGTAAGAGTCAGAGAGAGACTGTAAAATGAGGATGGTGCTGTGAGCCAAGGAATAGTAGAAGCCAAAACTGGTAAAAAAAGAATTCTCTTTTAGAGTCTCCAAAAGGAATACAGTTTTGACAACACCAAGAAATACAGTCCTGACAACACTATGTTTGTAAGGCCTATGACCCCCAGAAACGTTAGAGATTAAATCTGTATTGTTTGCGTCACTCTGTTTGCGGTAACTTGTCATTGCAGCAGTAGGAAACTAAGATCACAAGCCACAGACTGGGAGAAAATACTTGTGGACATATGTCTGACGAAGGAGTTGCACCCAAAATATATTCTTTAAAAAACTTTTAAAACTCTACAGTAAGAAAATAAAAACCCATTTTAAAAAAAAATAAGGGGGGGGCAAAAGATCTGAACAGGCACCTCACCAAAGAAGATAAATATATAATTTTTTTTAAAGCACGTTGAAAGAAGCTCAGCACGATCATCATCAGGGAATGGCAAGTTAAACAACAACGAGTTGCCACTACTCATCCCATTAGAGTGACTAAAATTTTTTTTAAAGGCAGTATTAGTCACTGGTAGGGATGCAAGCAAAAGGAACACGCCTTCACTGCTGGTGGAAATGCAAAAGGGTACAAGCACTTTGGAAGAAAGTTTTCACAAGTTAGATAAAGTCTTACAATATAACCCAGCAATTGTGCTTCTCAGCAATTACCCAACCAGCTGAAAAACGTATATCCGGCGGGGCTCAGTGGCTCAGCCTGTAATTCGAGCATTTTGGGAGGCCAAGGTGAGTGGACTGCCTGAGTCCGAGGGTTCGAGACCCGCCTGGGCAAGTTGGCGAGACCTCATCTCTACAATAAATCAAAAATGAGCCGGGCCTGGTAGCGCATGCCTGTAGTTCCAGCTACTTGGAAGGCTGAGGCGGAAGGATCGCCAGAGCCCAGCGGGTCGAGGCTGC
>CAUYQG010146630.1:0-24792 GCA_963574415.1 Tarsius wallacei
CAAGAAGAACCCATATAAATAATAAACAAACAATACAGTCTCTTCAACGCTAAACGGGGTTTATAAATTTTACTTCAACGCCTCCCCGATCGTCATCAAATTGCCCCCCCCCAGAGCCCACCGACCAGCATAAGTCTGAAACAGCACAACCTCTTATTCTTTGGGTTTCTGAGAAATGTGTTCAACTGCTGGCCCCAAGAAACATTTTATGGCCCACCCTCAGGTTGGCAGTTCTGCTGACGGCTGAAGGGCGTGGGATTCACAGCTGGGCAGGCACAGTGAGCCTGCCCTGAGCCAGGAGCTCTGGCCTTGGTCCCCCATTTCCTGTCTGTCAAGTGTGGGAGCCTCACCGCTACTCCCTAAGTCACAGGGTCCTGCCCAAGTTATTAAATAAATACAGTGAGTTAACCGTAAAGCTGTGAGGCACACAGAGAATCCTTATTTATACACAAGTGATGGCCTTTTGGGTGTTTCCTCCTTCATGCTGGGGCAACGGTTCTGGTCATTCATTGAACACTCATTATACACTAGCTTCTGCGGAAGATGAGTAAGTCCTGCTTTTAAAAAAAATGAACAGGCATAGAGTGGAAAAAAGTAATTACACATGGCTGCGGTTTTTGCTTTCTGTGTCAGGAGTTGGGGGCTGAGTGGGAGTGCAAGGAGGAGCCGTTTTAAACTTAATGCCTCTGAGTCTAATGCATTCTCTGATGACTAAATGCATTCTGACTCCATGCGGCATGTTAGAATGACCACTGAACAGTGCGCCAGATTTCAAGAGGCTACACGGTAAAAGTCACTGGCAAGGTCCCGAGTTCTGCCTGGTGTTTCTCTGACAAACAGCTGAGAACTCTAGGCTCTGAGTGGCGATCGTGAAGTCCTTTGAGGTCATGGGGTTGATTCCCACTCTGGCCACTGCAGACACGGGAGGCGAGTGGAGAGAAGGGACACTCCAGTTAGCTCGCTCCTGAGGCTAGGGCTCCTGAATACCACAGGTGGGAGGGAACAGAGTGCGGTGGGCAGGGGGCAGTACTCAGTGGTGCCTGCCCTGCCAGCCGGTTTGGGGGCCAGGACGCAGAAGGCACGAAGGCAGTAGGGCTTCTGCCTTAGTGCTCTTTCATCTGATGCTGGGCGTGGCAGACCTGGTCCATCAGTTCCCTGGAAAGCCCAGCTTTCCCCTCCCCCCACAACAACCAGAGCTCTGCTTGCCTCTGAGTCGGGGTGAGTCTGCCCAAAGGAAGTACCCCGGACCCTGTCAGGCCCCTCTGGTGTCTGGAGAAACAGTAGCCCTCAGTGGAGGGAAACGGTGGTCAGTCAAAAGCAGAAACCAAAATTACACCCAGGGAAAAACAGGAAGAGTCCATGAAATAAAAACAGCAAAGGAAGGTTCTGCATGTAACACCCACAGTGTCCTACTTTCACTTTCCCGAGAGATAATTCTGTCCTCCCCAGCCTGGTGCCAAATGTTTGCTCAGAGTATACACGGCGGCCTGCAGTCACTGAGGAGCTCTAAACCAAGCTGGACTTGAACTCAGTGCCCTCCCTCAGTGGGGTGTACAAGCTCGGACACGGCCCCTCGGGGAAGGAGCGCCTTCCAGCCTGAGCTGGTGACTTTACAGACACTGGCAACCCAGGCGTGGCAAGCTTCCTGCAAGTGGTGTTCACAGGCTAGGAGGCCAGCAGTGGGTTCCGGACCTTCCCTTAGCAGCGACACTGGGAGGCGCCTTAGGAAGGTCCCCCGGGCCCTCCGCCTGCCTGTCCATGCAAGCAAGCCACCTCCAAGCCACCACGCTGGGGTGGCTGAGGGTGTGACCGAGCCACCATCCATCTCCCACTACTCACCATGTACGAAGGAAAGATCAGAACGCGTTTGTGCTTGCCACAAGGCCACTGGGGGTCATCCAAGAGATTTGGGTCATAGTCCATAAAGTCTCCCAGGTCACTACCTAAAGACCACATGCAAAACAATCATTAGGGGCCCCAGAACCCCCAAAGCCGAGGCAGCTGGGAGAAGGCCCAGCAGAGTCAGGCTGACATTTAGCAGACGTTGCTGCCTGCCAGCAAAGTATATTCCCCCTCAAGAGGGATCACCAAATTCCTAACATTCTGACCTTTTTTTCCATTTTAGAAAATTATGTATTCATCTCCCTGACTCAGGAGAGCCCAAGACCTCACACAGCATGCAAGAAGCAGAGGGAGCACTTGCAGACTCCAGAATGGGACCCCGAAGAGGTTCATTTTCTCGACTTGTATGTCAGATGAGGAGACTCAAGTCGTGCCAGCTGAGAAGCATGACTTTGTGCGAATGCTTCCAGACAGGCCACCGTGTCTGCATGAACAAAAATCAGAGCAGACACCAACGCACAGCTGTTGAGTGGCCAGAAGTGGCTGGAACATCAGGGCGAGGCTTCATAACTCAGCACTGGAGCAGACCTAGGAACCTCACATTCGTCTGGCATTTCTCTGGAAGTAGAAATAGTACTGCTTTGCATTTTTTTGAGTCAGGGTCTTACTCTGTCGTCCAGGCTGAAGTGCAGTGGCATGAACATGGCTCACTGCAGCCTCACTCTCCTGGGCTCAGGTGATCCTTTGCCTTCCAAGTAGCTGGGACTACAGGCATATACCACCACGCCAGGTGAATTTTTCTAATTGTTGTTGTTTTTGTTTTTTGTTTTTGAATTGGAGTCTCACTCTGTCGCTCAGGCTGGAGTACAGTGGCATGCTCACGGCCACTGCAGCCTCAACTTGCTGGGCTCAGGTGATCTTCCACCTCAGCCTTCCAGGTTGCTGGAACTACAGGCACCTGCTACCATGTCCGGCTAATTTTTTGATTTATTGTAGAGACAAGGTCTAGTCAAGTTGCCCAGGCTGGTCTCGGACCCCTGAGCTCAGGCAATCCTCTTGCCTTGGCCTCCATTTTCTGAATTTTTGTAGAGACGAGGTATTGTTATATTGCCAAGGGTGGTCTCAAACTCCTAGGCTCAAGCTATCCTCCAGCTTCGCCCTCTCAAAGTGCTGGGATTACAGGTGTGAGCCACTGTGCCCAGCCTCAATTCTTACAAAAGTTTGTACAGGCAAAGGTGGAGGCACCAAAGTAATTCCTTCAGCAGCCAACTCGGCTCACCCATAGAATAATCACAAAGGAAACTCTCCCACCTGATCCTGCACTTCAGTGCCCAAAGAATTGGGGAAAAAAGCCAAACAAGCACTCTGAAAATGTATGACAGAACTAGGTCAGGGCCAAGAGGAGCTGCATGGACAGAGAAGCTAGAAAACACAGCCACCTCTGCCCTGTGTGGATAGCCTTGGCATTTCTCTGTGTGGACGCTCAGGCAGTCAGCGACTGAGGCATCTTGTTAGAGTGATCACCTGAGGCCTGGCTTGTGAGCCTGCATGGCCTGGGGTCAGGCTTTCCCCAAAGTCCTCCGGTCTGCACCACAGGGAGACTCAGTCCATGCTGTCAACCAAGTCACCTCCCACCACGAGCTACCCAGATGCAGCGGGGCCCAAGGTTACCTGTGTCGAGGCTCCCCTGGGTGCCGCTCCCCCGGCCTATGGAGAGGCTGCGGTGACTCAGGTTACGGAACTGGGAGAAGGAAGAGGTGGAGTCTATGGTATTTCTCCGGGCTCCAAAGGCATTTGTGGGTAACAGAAATTGGGTATAGGAAACAGTCTGAAAGGTGAAGACAAAAATAAAGAAACAAAACACCAGGCCAGTGATTACTCCCAGGCGATGCAAGGTCTGCATTCTGATCAAGTTACAGCTGTCGCCTCAAGTTCAGACCTACTTTCATATTTGTAATTCCAAAATCCAATGAGATGTGAAAAAATGTGTGCCCATGCCTAACCTGAACTGACTTGAGGAGATGTATAGTTTTAATTCATCCCACTTACTATTCCTGCTAGGTGGCAGATGCATGGGTGTATTTAACAAGGTGCTATCTCAGAACCCACTGGGGTGTTGTGTGTACATGCAGCAAACACTGTATTGCTTTCTATAATCCATCAAGTAGAGTACTCCAAACACATCATGCCCCAAGAGTCTCCGGCAAGTCTCTTTCTCTTTTTTTTGCAAAGACGAGATCTTGCTATGTTGCCCAAGCTGGTCTCGAACTCCTGGCCTCAATCAATCCTCCCGCCTCAGCCTCCCAAAGTGTTGCAAGTACAGGCATGAGCCCCTGTGGCCAGGCTGTGGACTCCTATCATGCTACTCTGGCGAATGCTATACACGAAGAGCAGCTCTATTCACACGAACACTCACCCTTTAGGAATGAAGACAGAGCAAGTGCCTTTCTTTCAACCTGCACAGAAAAGCGCCTTGCATGCATCCTGCCTACACCTCGAGCTCAGGGATGATCAGACCAGCTGCTCTGCAGGTGGGGAGGAAGAATGTCACCTGCCCTCCCAGCAGCCTCACCTGCAAGCAAACCACCCTGGGATGGTTTCCCCAAGAAACGCTAGCATCGTTGCCATAAGCAGGTTTTGGAAGACTGCCTGGACCCTGCACAAAAATGGGACGTTCACCTTTCACCCTTTCACTCCTGAGCTCAGTGCATTGTGGATGAAAGAGGAATGTGAGCTCCCTGCTGTTTGGTGGGCATTGGGTAAGGCCAAAGGGCTCTTCTCACGACCATGGGAAACTAAGCGAATTTTCTGGTAGCCGGAATGTTGCTTGCTGACACCACCAGTTAATGGGTGTCCAAACCACTCAGCAGTCTACCCTGGAACACGCACATGTATGCGTGTGTGTGTGTGCAAGAAAACTACTCCTAAGTATTGCACACTGAGTTGCAAACAGCACTGGCAGAGAAACATGTGCCCTGGAAATGCTGGCCATGATGCTGCTCGGTGGACTTCTGCCTGCACGCTGGGGAAGCTGGGGCAGGCTGGCATCACACACCTGGGATCTGCCCCAGATCCCGAGTCCCCCACCTCGAGGAAGGCTCGTGATCTGTCACGCACCTCTGCTTCCTGACCCTGGTGGTGTTGGCACAACTCACAGGCTGGTGGACAGGCAGCCTTACCTTCCCATCAGCACCCAGCTCCACACCTTCCAGACCGATGATCTCTTTCAAGCTCACAGCGCCGGCTGACTGTCTCCCTCCATCCAACTTCAAGTCCCTGGGAGGACAAGCCAAGGAGAAAAAACACTTTTGTGTGCACCCAAAGAGCCACGATGATGCTGACTGCACAAGACACTGACAAGTGGGTCCTGATGGATGGGACAGCCCTGGTCTCTTTTCGGGGACTAGCCAGTGACGTTCTGTGGGCAGTTTCAGACACTTTGACAAACAAAATCCAACCCAACAGAAAGGCTGAAGATGAAGCTGATGGTTTGCAGATGTCTCTTCCTCCCCAATGAGGTCCTGTCTTTCTAGAGCTGCCCAGTGGACAAGAAGCCGGGGGCCTTCCCTGAGCACTGTGGGATAATGGTTCTCTTGGGCTCTGGCTGCTGGATTCTTGCTGACGCTGGGTGAGACCACCTCTCCTTGCCACTCTCCTTTCTTAGGAAAAATAAGTTCTTGTCCTAAACAGCCACCAGGTTTACTCCTGGTAATGAAAGAATTGATGCCACCGTGGTCACTCACGCTACCTTGCCATGCCACCTAGAAAATGAGTATCTTTTTATAAAAGGATAACCTCCAAACAAGTAATAACAAGCATTTGTAATAGCACTTTACCATTTCCAAATACTTCCACACATTGTCTTATCTCTTTGGTCCTTTAAGATGATCCTATGAGAAAGGTGCTATTATTTGTGGTCCTATTTTACAGACGGGGAAATGGAGGCCCAGAGGAGGTAAATCTCCAGCTGAGGTCACCAGGATAGGAGGTTGGAGGGACAATGCACCCAGCGTTCTTTCTAGTACATCACATTGCCTTGGAGATGCAAGATGGGCGTGCCGTGACTTTGCTTGTGTATAATTGCTCAAATTTTCAAAGGATCACACCCTTCTCCTACAGTAATTCTCAAGTTCAGCTGCACATTAGGGATTGCCCGGGGATCTCTGACAAGCTGCTACCTGGCCCCCATCCTCAGACATTCAGGTCCAGTGGGCATGGGGTGTGACCTGGGTGTCAGGAGTTGTAAACACTCCCCGGGTGATTCTAAATTACAGTCACTTTGGGAAAGACCATCTTCAGCTTCTGTCTCTATGACACCCAGGACATGTTAGTCAAAGCCGCCTGAGATGGCAGCATATTTGCTGTGTGGCCTGGATGCCGTCTCCTACAAGCTGAGCAAGAACAGATACAAAAACAAGCTAAGCAAGGTAAAGGCAGGACGCTCCCAGCCAAAGGTAAAATAATCAGGGAAAAAGGGAGCCAGGTGAACAGGAAGAAAGGAGGAGAGGAAGCCATTCCCCAAAACGAAAGAAAAACGGGTTCTCTGATCTCGAGCCATCATCCCTAGTCTCTGGGCATTCCATGGATGAACTGGCTTCCTTACCCCACTTATAACACAGAGTCTGGTTAATGACAGTGTTCAAAATAAATAACCAAGACCTTCTGCACCCAGGAAGTACTGGATTTATTTTTTTGTCATGGTCTCACTCTGTCACCCAGACTGGATGGAGTGAAGTGGCATAATCACGGCTCATTGCAGCCTCCACCTCCTGGGCTCAGGCGATCCTTCTGCCTCAGGCTCCTGAGTGGCTGGGACTACAGACACATGCCACCATGCCCAGCTAATTATTAATTTTTGTTTGTTTGTTTGTAGACGTGAGGTCTCGCTATGTTGCCCAGGCTGGTCTTGAACTCTTGGCTTCAAGTAATCCTCCCACCTCAGCCTCCCAAAAGTGCTGATATTACAAGTGTGGACCACTGCATCCAGTCAAGTGCTGCATTTTTATAACCATCTCCTTGGGAGGCCATGGTATTGCCCCTCTCAAAACACCTCTGGACCCACTTTTGGAAGCAACCCCGAAGTCATGCAGGAAAAGCCAACCAACTCCCTGTTCATACCCACAAGACCATCTGCCCTACTGTTCCACCTGCTATGTACATGACCCATGCTCTCAAAAGACTTCTTGAAGCAACCAAGGATGGAAATGATGAATGAATGCAGCAGGAAATGCCTACAAAGCAAAAACTTGAACAAGGCAATGAGGCAAAAATTCCTGTGGTAGGCAGAGAGCGAAGGGACGGATCACAGGCGGACAGGAGGTGAGCCGGCACAGAAATTGCAGCGTCTCTCATTTCATCCAAAGTCCTAGCTGGTTCCACGGACTTCCTACTTTCCCAAAGCCAAACCCAGCAAACATGCTCCCCAAATCCCCAACGACCAAACAGCTTTCTCCTTGTTTTCATTTGGCCAGATAGAGGATGTTACTTAGGGCTGAAATTAATAGGAAAGAAGGGAATATCTTTATGGAGTGAGAAGGCCAGGGGAAAAAAAGGAATATAAACATAAATGTATGTGAAGGGGCTCCCAGATGGACAGACAGCAGCAGGCAGGAACATAAACAGGCACCTTTCACTTTTGGATCCTGTCTACACATCTACTATGAAAAGACAATGCAGGATTTACTGAGCATAAGTGGCTCTCTGCTGTGTCACTGGTGCTGGCTTATACAGATGGCACGGGACGGGGGTGCTTTTCCAGCATGCCCCTTGTCATCTGTCTTCCATTTGCTCACACGCTCACTGCTTCTCGGGGCTGCCTTGTCCTGGCCAGCCGTCCACTTGCTGCTAAATGTGCACATTCCCTATTCATGGAACCAAACCAGCCATGCCTCTTCCCACACCCCCCTTCCTGGTGCTTCCCCCAAGGGAAATAAAGCCGTAACAAAAAATATATACACTTTATGTGCTCATATAAAATCTAGGAGCCCTCTCCGCGAGATAAGCAAGCCCCAGACCTATTTAAAGAAACCAGGATTCTTAAAGCGAGTGCATGGTCCAAGTGCCTCAGGGACACTTGGGACCGCACGGAAGAGAGAGAGGGACGGGCCACACTCCCCCACTCCATCCCCAGGAACCGATCTCTCGAGATGGGACTCGCTGTAGATACCGCTTCCCACAGACTTTCACTTACATCATTCTACTTTTTAAATAGCCAAAGCCGAGCCAAGTACGAAATGAAGCTAGGGGCATGGCTGATCTACCCTGGACCATGACTGAAGACACACACAGCTCATTCCAGACCAGCACCAGGCAACAGAACCTCCTGCTGTGACGGAGATGCTCCTCTCACCCTGGCCCATCCAGTGGTCACGTGGGGCACTGAGTACTTTAAATGTGGCCAGTTGACTAAGAAACTAAATTTTAAATGTTATTTAATTTCCATTAATTTAAACATAAATAGCCACACGTGGCTAGTGACTACTGCACCAGACTAAGTCTTAGTGTTTCCTTCTATGATCAAAGGGGACCCTATTAGCACCCCAAGAACAAAGTTCCCAGCTATGTTAAGTTATAACCTGGCCAGGCCCGGTGGCTCAAGTCTGTAATCCCAGCACTTTGGGAGGCAGAGGTGAGAGGATTGCCTGAGCCCACGGGTTCCAGACCAGCCTGGGCAACATGGTGAGACCTCATCTGTACAAAAAATTAGCCGGGCCTTGTGGCACATGCCTGTGGTTCCAGCTAATTGGAAGGTTGAGGTGGAAAGATCGTCTGGGCCCAGCAGGTCGCGGCTGCGGTGGTTGTGAGCGTGCTACTACACTCTAGCCTGGGCAACAGAGTGAGACTCTGACTCAAAAAAAAAATTATAACCACATCTGGCATAGAGTGGCAGATCTTTTGCCTGGAGGGGTTAGGGGAGTGACAAGAGTTTTAGGCGGTGCCAGTGCACACCAAGGAACAACTACCAGCATTTGGCCCCAAATCCTGGGCATCATGGAAAGCTTCAGGTCCATCTTAACACATACTAGAGTGAGAGGGAGAGATACCCAGTGATAACTTAGCTTGAATTTCCCTTTAGCCTTATAGATGGAGGGCTCAAATTACGTCGATTTCTTTCTTTCTTTTTGAGTAGAAATCTCACTCTGTCGCTCAGACTGGAGTACAGTGACATGCTCACGGCCACTGCAGCCTCACCCTGCTGCTGAGCTCAGGTGATCCTTCCACCTCACCCAAGTAGCTGGAATCATAGACGTGCGCCACCACGCCTGGCTTATTTTTTGATTTACTGTAGAAACAAGGTCTCGCCAAGTTGCCCAGGCTGTTCTCGAACCCCTGGGGTCAGACAATCCTCTCCCCTTTGCCTCCCAAAGTGCAGGGATTACAGGTGTGAGCCACTGCGCCCAGCCTTATTAAGTAGATTAAAAAAAGAAACAAGATATTTCTTACACACGGAAGCTACTCATATTCACTATGTACAGACACATTTCAAACCTTCGCTGACATGGTAATAAGTATCACCAAGGTTCTAGAACACTGACAGCTTTGTGGTGGCTGAGGGCACACCATTCCATACTTTTTCTCCCACAGATTCAAAGAGAAGTTTTCATTAACTTTGGGGGCTGCCATTTCGGTGGGTGCGAATGGAGACTACGCACATACACACAGACGCCTGCCTCGTCACTTGTCCACAGAAAATGAAACTGATCTCATTTTAAGCCATTTCTAATAAAAGTCGGCTTCTTCACACGGCTTTTGAATTTGCATATATACAGACTCTCAGGATCTGCAAAATACATCTTTCATAAAGAGGCTGACAAACTTCTCAGGGTTACATTTTCTTAGCTAAGTGAGCTCTCTCTGATAAATGCCACTGAAATTTCCCGATATTAACATGAACCATATGGAACTGCTGTTCTTCGGCTGTCTTTGGGCCACATAAATGGCAACTTTGCTTTGTGTCACCTAATGTGACAACTGCCCAGGCCTCATGTGTGAGTGCAAAGAAAGCAACAGACCCATGGTCCTTGTGTCTCATCCTTTCAGAAGCTAAGAAAGTTGGACTTTCCTACACCAGGGAACTCTGAACCGTACAGATTCACCCAAGAAGAGTATTTTTAAAACTCCAGTGAAAAAGAATTAAGCAGAAGTCCCAGCGGAGCAGTGATGAAATCTTGATGTTTTCTTTCTAAGATCATTGTTCTGAATTCCCATTAAAACATTATATAAAAATAGAAATATCTGTTGGGCTGAAATGCCGGCATTAAACCTCCAGCACCACAAGGAGACAGAGCTGGAGCACGTGGAATTGCAGCTGAAAGCAATTAAAAGCAAACTGAAGATAGACTTTGCAATTTCTTTGAAAAGTTCAGAAGATTAATTTCTTCTCCCCCAGCTACCTCTAGAGTCCAAATATATATTAATTCATTTATATTCCAGGTGGCACATTCAGTCTCCCAAGTAGCTGGGAACACAGGCTCACGCCACCACGCCCAGCTAATTTTTTTTTACTTTTTGTAAAGACAAGGTCTCGCTATGTTGCCTAGATTGGTCCGGAACTCCTGGGCTCAAGCAATCCTCCTGCCTCAGCCTCCCAGAGTGCTGGGATTACAGGCATGTGCCACTGCATCTGGCCTCCACCTCCTTTTAAAAATGGAATAGACACAAGTTCAAATACCACACATGGATATTGTCCAAAATTGTGTGTATTAAGGTTTAAATGCTACTGTACTCAGAGACAAACATGGGTAGTCAGGTTATAGGGAAGGATTTCATTTCCATGCATACCCTAACTGAACCATGGGTATGGAACCCTAGACAACACAAGGTTCCGATTCCCTCTCTCCCACAGTCCTGGGTAACACTGCAGCTTAGACCTAAACCTTCAAGAACTGATTTCTCATTCTATGCAAGTTTGTGAACTTCTGCAGAGGCTGTAGGCAACAAACACCCTTTGGAAATTCAGCACAAAGTTTTTTGTTTTTTGTTTTTACAAAGGCTGGCGTTTGAAACTGGCCTGTGGGGGTGGGGGAGTGGGAGTGGTTGGAGAGGGCCCAGGGAAGGGACTCTGAGAAAATGGGAGATTAATACAGGAGGTGAAACTGCATTGGGGGAGACAGCCAAGCAGCAGTTATACCCTTAAGCAAGGAGCTGAAAAACAGGTTGGTTTATTTGGGGAGTGTGCGCTCCTAGTTCCAGGAAGGTGCTGAAATTCATTTAAGGCAGCTCTCCGTGAATGGCTGGGAACCCTTGGACCTGCCTCTTACTTTTGATTCCTCAGCATAAAGCTGATGTCCGCAGCCTGGAGTCACCTGACCAAAGCAGACGGCCGATCTAGATATCCTGGTGCCCAAGGGGGACTGCCTAGGTCGTTATGAACCATAAGATGGTCAACTCTGGATTTCGCCTTTTGTAAAAGGCAAAATGATTGTTAGTTTCCTCTTCCATGGTTCACTGGCAAAGGCCCTGCCAGCTGCCCACTGAGCCATGATGCATGGAATTGATCTTGACAGGAAAACAAGGTTCCTTGCTGGATCACAGGAAGTTCAAGCTATGGCCCTTTCCTCAGGGAATTCGATTAATGAACTAATATTACTCTTTAAAAAGATGAGATGTAAATACTTAACACCTGGGAAGTAGATGGAATAAGCGTGTGTGAACCAATTCACTAGGTTCCCGGGCTTTCCGCTTCCAAGATGGGGTGTTCTAATGTCTACCCATGATCATTTCTCTAATAGTGCTTGAAGCTTAAGACCTTGGAGTGGCACTCCTTAAAGGACAACAACAGGCTGGACACTTTGATGTGCAAATAAGTTAAAAGCCAATTAAATATTAACAGGGTTTCCAGACCCTTCAAAAAAAAATAAAGAGAGAGAGAAAGATCTCCCGCTCTGAAAGCAAAGCCTGAAAGCTGGGTTAGGAGAGGAAATACCACTTGTAAATTAATTTTAATCAAGAGATTACACCGCCACTGGAACTCAGTGACCCAAGTATCCACTTTAGCGCAAGATGTCCCATTGGCTGCCTCTTCAGACACAGTGCAGCTGCCATCTTGGATCAAGTCTGCTTGCTTGTGTCAGGCAGAAATGTTCTACCTCCATGGTTCAGCATCAAGGGAACTGGTCTGCAGCCGGCAGGAGAAAAGCAGAATCAAAAGCAGCTTGGAGTCTTGAAGTTCTAACCCTCTCACACTCAGCACTTCACACTCAGCACTTCATCGATAAGCCATCCCCCCCAAGGGCAACTGGCAGACAATGAAAGGGTCTTAATGCAGCGGACACCAAAATCTTTGTCTGCAGGCAGCTCCTATAAACAGCAGGATAATGGCATGATTCATCCATGAGATCATTCCAGAATCCGTCTCCGTGTGGGAATATGCTTGGTGTGAGGAAAGAAACACAATTTGTGAATGTGTAATTTTCCACAACAAAAAATTTTCGGGGGAAAGCGGATAGGAAGGAAGGGGGGATGGGCCTGGAGCCAGGCAGGGGGCATTTAGGCTTGAAGGCTCTCTCTCAGAATAGAAGACGCTGTTCTCTGTGTCACAAAATGAGCAACGTTCAGAAAATGGACCCAAGCGAATGACCTCATCTGAATGCCTCGAATGCCAAGAGCTAAGGACATAAACACCATGTGGAAGCTGTTGACAATTTAAAAACACATCCCTGGAGCCACCTTGCACTCCACTGGGGGACCAGCCTTTTATCACATGGTCTCTGATGCATTTGTAGTAAGCAAACGCAGGGACTGCCACTCAGTCAAGTATGGTTATCTGAATGGGTCTGTGCCTACTCAGACATCACAGGAACTGTCTTTGCTGGAATCATCTTGTTTGGTTAATTTCATATAACCCCCACATCACAAGTGAACTAGGTTCATTTCTATCTTCTGGTCAGACCCCCATATCTACCCATGTCCACACGTCTCAGGAACAATTCTGGGACTAGCTCTCAAGGCTACACCTGCAGTCTTTCACTCCCCAGTGGGCTGTGCTCCAGAGGTTTCTGAACTGGCAGTCTGGAACTCAACGCACTTCCTCACTGACGCATTGCTGTAAGTAGAGAGTAGCCCACATACGGCAATGCCAGCCTATAATGTAACTGAACCAGCCCGAAAGCACAAACAAGAGCTCGGGTCATAGGAGCAAAAGGTCAGAGGGTGCGAGGGGGGAAGAAACAGGGGGAAGTTGAGTCTTTCTCTTGGGTTCCTGGTCTGGGCTGACCCTGAGCAACCTTTTAAGGGTGAACTTTGCATGATTACACCTTCTTTGAACTCCCTTTTCCTTCTGAGGACTCCAGGATGCTTTCCCCTATGCTGCTTCTGTTTTTCACAATCCCTTCTCTCTCCACCTAAACCCATAAATTCCTTTGCAGCTCCCAGATTTTCCACTCTTGGCCCCAAGCCGGTGGCACAGCAGCCCAGGAGCACAGGGTGAAGGCTGGAGAGAGGAGGAGCAAGGGTCTTGGATGGAGGTGCTGGACAAGCTGCTTACCAAGCGGGGTCTGCCTATTTAGGAGAGTCGAGAAAGTTGCTTGCAACTCGTTTTATGAGCCGAGGGTCGCCAAGCCACAAATACTCGCTAGAAACGAGAAGGCCGTGACTAATATGGCTAAAAGGCAGAGAGACTCGGGCTGGCCCTGGCAACTGAGTCGAGGGAAGAGGAGCTGGCTTCAGGCTGGGTCTCGTCCCAGAAAATGGCATAATTTACAAGCTTCATCTGAGAAGAGTGTTTACAGCTATGGGAAGGTTTGATGTTACAGTTAGAGTGAAAAAGATGGGCAGCATCTGTTCTTCTCTGTAACAGGCTTCCAACTAGCTTGTTTTGAAAGGTGGGATTTGGCAAGAAAGATCAAAGCAAAACAATCAACTCTCCTTGTGCCATACAAGTATATGCACTCAAAGAAAAAAAAAAGACTGGAAGGAAAGAGACCAAAATGTTAATGGTGGCTTCGTTTAGGAGATGAGGCTCAGTGATTCTTATCTTCCTTTATTTGTATCTTTCAAATTTTCTTTAAGCAGCATATACCATGGAGGAAAAAAACCCAGAAACAAATAAAAGCGGATCTGAAGACGAATCCACTGTGTTCATAGAACTGCTGCGCTAACGAACTCACTGTGAACCAGACTGGGATTTGCTGTGTTGGAGCAGATCTAGAAAGAGCAATGAAATACGCTCTGTGACTGGACAAAAATGGAACTGAGTTAATGCTTAATGAGTATCTACCACAGTCTGGCAGGGTGCTCAGAGCTTCATCTGATATTTCATTCAACTCCCTGAGGCTGATTGATAGCCAGTTTTAGAGATGAGTGAACCAGCAACGCCAGTTCATTTGCCAGGACTGAGATGCCGTCTGAGTGCCAGCTCCTTTCAGGCACCACACGCTGCCTCCCTGGCCTCAGGGGCCCATCGGTGTGATGGCAAGGACAGATGAAAGCTGTGGAGTTCCTGGCAGGCCGTGAAGGGAGGTAGAGGGGAAGTGGGGGATGAGTGGGCTTCTTGCCCCCATTCCTGGTTTTCCAGATGGTTCTGTGGTTGGCTGTTTTAGTCACTGGGGTTCCGTGTACTTTTTTTTTTCTTTTGAGTTAGAGTCTCACTCCATTGCCCAGGCTGACCTGCTGAGCCTCAGCCTTCCAAGTAGCCGAAACCACAGGCATGCACTACCACGCCCGGCTAATTTTTTATTTATTGTAGAGATAAGGTCTCACCAAGTTGCCCGGGCTGGTCTCGAACCCACGGGCTCAGGCAATCCACTCGCCTCGGCCTCCCAAAGTGCTGGGATTACAGGCTGAGACACCGAGCCTGGCCCCACGTACCCTTATGTTGAAAGAATGACTTCTGCAGCTAAGGAAAAAATGAAAACCAAAAGACAGTCTTGGAGTCTTGTAGTTCCTTCTAGCTCTAAAAGTCTGTTGCTGGAGCCGAAGGGTGCTCCCTGCCACTGAATTCACTTGAATTGGAATCACCTGAATTATCTACTTCAATATCCTTGAAGCTCAGGGACACCCCAAGGAGCAGGGTCAGCGCCCTTACACCCAGGAAAGATGTCCATGTCCTCGGGAGCTCACCAAGCTCAGCCCACAGGCCTGCTGTTATGAAATGCCTCGTAATTAGTGGGACTCTGGGCTCAACGGCTGCGTTACTTGAAAGGAGCACAACCCGCAGCCAGTCTTCAGTCCAAGCATGCCAGTAAATCATGAAGTCTTCCCAACACACGCACCAGATCCGAGATGGCTGTGCTGGGCTCCAGAAACAGCTGGGCAGCGAGGACTAGAGTGTGTGAGCGAAGGGGAGAAGAAAGAGGCGGGGCATCAGCTCACCCCAGACACAGAGAGGGGCTCCAGGGGACAGGATAAAGCTCCCCACTCTCTGTAGAACTGGGACCACCACCCTCCTCGAACTCTATGCTAGATTCCATCCAAAAACGTCCCTAGCTTGAAGCAAACGCAGGAGGCATAAAAGGAAAATCGTGTGTTGTTCTGCTCAAAATAGGGCTGCGTGTGACTTATATGTTGATCACATGCGGCTGGCTGGGGGAAGTTCAGACAACCTGAGTTGATGGGAGACTTGAAGAGCACGCCAGCCAGGGGACATCCAACGGGGCTCGGGCAGAAGCTCCAGAAGCTGAGCTGTGACCTTGGCGTTCCTGGTTGAACATTCAGGGTGCGAGCATCTGTGAATACGGCTCTGAAGGTGCACAGCACGCGTGATCTGTTGTGCTGGCAAGGCCAGATGAGACTGCAGCAACCGTGAGACTAACGGGGAAAGTCGCCTGGCTCTAGGCTAAGAGCTGCTTTTGATTTCGCTTTTTTCCTGTCAGCTGCAGGCCCTAAACCCTCTAAACCATGAAGGTAAAGCATCCTGCTGACGCAAGCATGAGACCTGATGGGTGAGGTTGGGCGGGGAATCAGGCAGGGGCTAGCCCCTTGGATATAGTTCAATGTCCGCTTTGTCACTTTAGGCTCTAGCAACTTTCATTGTGGGTGGGACAGAGCCACTCGGAGGAAAGCAGAGCCCGAGGACCATGCGCAGTCCTCCCTGTTAGCACCTTTCAGGCCTCAAGGCCGTCTGTCCAGCTCTGCCCTTTGATGGAGATGCCCATGAAAATGAGGTGCCGGGCAGAGGCCTCCTGAGACAGCACTTGCTTCTGCTGAGGCAGAGGCTGGCTGTCCTTCGTTGGGGCAATGCAGAAGCTACATTCATAAAATGAGCAATTCTCCAAAGTCTCAGAAATATTACTTCTACTCATTCATCCCACATTTTAATTTTTTTATTTTGGGGTTGGGTCTCGCTCTGTCACCCAGGCTGGAGTACAGTGGCACAATCACAGCTCGCCGCAGCCTCCACCTCCTGGGCTCATGTGATCCTTCCACTTCAGCTGCCTGAGTAGTTGGGGATACAGGTGCATGCCACCATGGCCAACATTTTTTTTTAATATAAAAAATATATAGTTTATTTAGAAAGCAAACTAGAGAGAGAGAAGAGAAGTACCTCCCCAAGGTAGGGGAGGGGGCCAAGGCTTAAGCAAGGCGATGGCCCAATTTTTTCATTTTTTGTAGCGACAAGTCTCACTCTGTTGCCCAGGCTGGTCTCGGAATTCCTGGGCTCAAGTAGTCCTCTCACCTTGGCCTCCCCAAAGTGCTGGGATTACAGGCGTGAGCCACTGCGCCTGGCTCCCATCCCACGGCTATAACCAGGGTGCTCACTCGGCTCCATGCAGAGATACCTCGAGGACTAAGAGACAAGCCACACCCACAAGTGAAAAATTTGAAACGCATGTTGTAAGTGCTGTGACAGCCTCAGCAAAGGGCTGCACACTGAAGGGACTCTCAGTGGAGTCTTGTGGGGTGCTAGGAGGGCTGGGGAGGGTGGCTGAGAAGGCTTCTTGGAGGAAGGTCTGACTTCAATCCAGCAGAGGTTGAGGTGGGGGAAGGCAGAGAACAGTCTTCCAAAACGTTGCACCAAGTATAAAAAGCCCCACAGGTGAGTACCTGACACATTACAGAGCTACAGGTGTCTTGCCAGGGCGGAGAGCTGAGGCCACAGCATAAAGGGCCCTATCTCTAGTGAAGTCTGGGGGATGGGGAGAGAGGTTTTATGCAGGGGGCCTGAGTTTCAAATGAGAAAAAGGATAGACAGGAGCGGAAACACCACATGTATGGGATTTCCACGTGATTTCAGTCCCATTTTCCTAAACCAAACAGCAGCAGACCAGAGTTGGGGCTGAGAGCAGCATCTGAGTTAGGACTTGGAGAAGCAGGCCGTGGGGCTGCAGGAAGGGACTGCTCGATGCTGGGGTTTGGAAATCCATCTGGATATCTATGGAGTTGGCTTAGAAACAGTCTTGTCTTTAAGGGGACTATATTGGGGGGTGGCCTTCTGAGCTTCTTAGGGACCTTATGCTTCCTTGAGGCAAGGGTTCCCTCCTGGGGCTGAGGCTGCATCAGGGGCTTGAGTTCTACTTGAGATGGGGTTCCTCAGTAGCCTCCCCAGGTTCAGTTTGGGAACAGATGGATTCTTCAGTGAACCACCATGGCAGAGACCACAGACTAGCTCATAATACCAAGAAAGGCTAAACTCACATTTCTGGCTGGGCATGGTGGCTCACATGTGTAATCCCAGTACTTTGGGACCAGAGGTGGGAGGATTGCTTGAGCCCCAGAGTTTGAGACCAGCCTGGGCAACATAGTGAGACCTCGTCTCTCTAAAAATAAAAAAACTAGACAGGTATGTTGGGATGTGCTTGAAGTTCCAGTTACTTGGACTGAGGCAGAAGGATCACCTAAGCCCAGGAGGTTGAGGCTGAGGCGAGTCATAATCATGCCACTGCACTAGAACATTGCATTTCCTGGACTCACAGGTAGCCTAGGTTCTGCCACATTGGAGCACTCATGGGAACCCTGGAGGTGGAAGTAACACCTGGGGCTATCAGAACTTCCAGCAAGCCTTGAGTGAAAGCCCCAAGTAACAGCGTCAACAGTAGTGTTTCCACAGGAGACACCCCAGTGTGTGCTTATAGGTGGGCCTTGCTATGGTACCTCCCACTGTATGGTTCCTGCATGTCTACCCTGGTTTCTCTGTGTCCTGGAGTTTCTGAGACACCGCTGTACAACTCCAACCATCAGAGAAGACTCTGTAGTCTGCAGCACAGGACACTGAGCATATACTACACTGTCCTGCACCCCTCTATGTCCCTCAGGGCCACCAGGGGTTCATGCTACAAGCAAGACTCTGAACTCTTAAAGCAAAACAATGTCAAAGGGCTGGGTTCGGTGGCTCAGCCTGTAATCCCAGCACTTTGGGAGGCCAAAGCGGGTTGATTGTCTGAGCCTGTGGGTTCGAGACCAGCCTGGGCAACTTGGCGAGACCTCGTCTCTACAATAAATAAAAACTTAGCTGGGCGTGGAAGTGCATGCCTGTAGTTCTGGCTACTTGGAAGACTGAGGCGGAAGAATCACCGGATGGTCAACGCTGGGGTGGTCGTGAGCGTGCCACTACACTCCAGCCTGGGTGACGAAGTGCGACTCCAACTCGAACAAAAAACAAACAAAAAAAGAAGCAAAAAAGGACAATGATTAGCAGTGTCTCAATTTACCTACCAGAGGATTTCCCAAAGTATCATATGCAAGCCAACTCTTGTGAGTCAAACAATATTCCATGAATAGTTTTTAAAAAAACTCCGTATTTCCCAAAGCCCTGTCACAAACCCTTTTGTGAAGTGAAGATGTATCTGGTACTGTGAATGGTAATCCTCTAATACAGCTGTTTCCCATCCTTGCTCAAGAGAGGCATTTTTCATGCATGGTATCAAGACATATGAGAAAGACCTTTAACAGTTCCTAAATCGCTTCCTGGGGGTGCCCATGGAGTGACCTGGGTGCACTGGGAAGGTGCTAGGGATACTTCAGTGGGCAGCCCTTCGGGGTCACAAGCTCAACCTCTGTGGCCAGCCAGTGTGTCAATACGGTCACCCGGACACACTGTCAATATGGACACCTGGAGTGTTTCACCAGCTCCCTACTCGACACACACCTTCCTTTTCTAAAGATGACAAGGACCTTAGGTGGGGAAATTACAGAGACTACTTTTCACTTATGACTCCACCTAGAGGCACCTGGGGTTTGCATTGGGAGCATTCAAATCTACTGGGTGCTCCAGCCACCTCCAAGGCATCCAGGTCTTCAGGATACTCCAGCTACCTCCTGACCTTTGAGCTCCATCTTCACCCAGATGCTTGTCACTGGTCCTGAGCCAGTAAGCCCAGTCCAGAAGGGGTGATCATGAAGTGAACCGGACACACTCGGTTCATTGTCAAGTGTGCTTTAGAGCTTCCGGGTTGGCCTCTGTGGACTGAGCCGGCCTCCAGCAGCAAACAAAACAGCCGAGACTGCAGCAAGACAGCCTACCCTCACTCTCCCTACCCAGGGAAGCTGCTAAGCCTCTCTCTGCCCCAGCCTCAAGTAAAGTGACAATATAGGTACTACTTTGTGAGGTCGTTGGGAGATGAAACGAGTGAATGTATCTAAAGCACATATGACGTGCCTGTCATACTATTTGCATCATTTAGGTTTCAGCTTATATAGTATTACTTCTGTTTATAATGTTCACACAAACATTAGACCACACACTCAGGTAACTCTGAGGACAAATACTCTTCTCTCAAATATCTATGCCTATAAATCAAGGCAGGAAGAGCAGTGTGAAGATGGCGGCCGCTGTTAAGTAGTCAGGGACTTAAGTCCCAAGGATAGTATCTGAAAATGATCGAAGAACACAATGTCAGTTTGGAGAAATGCAGATGTGGCAAAGAGGCAACCGCCGTCTCTGTTATCTGGAGGAGAGGTCGGGGCTGTCCTGTTAGGGCAGTCAGCTTCAAGAAGAAGCTGTAGGGATCACTTTGGAACTAAGCCTATTATCAGCTTAGTATAAACGTGGTGGCATTGCAAAATGACCGCAAACATTTCCGTGTTCTCAAGCCCAGACTGATTCAGCCCCTATCATGGTGTCCCCATTAGGAAACAATAAAGTTGCAAAAAGTCATGAGATCTGCACATGTTTAGAAATCTCAAATTTTTGAAAACTGGATGAAGAATCAGGATTCAGGCATGAGTCTTGGAAGCCGCTGACTGCTGACAGATGGAGAGCATGCAAATGGCATGTTTCATTCATAAATTCCTTGCTCGATAAGGCTTACTGCTTCCGCACCAGTGCGTTGCCAGAATGAAGACGACCACTTGTGCTCGCAGGGTCTCTGGAGCGGCTAGTCAAACATCCCTATTTTACAGATGAGGCAACTAAGATTCAGGCGAGTTGAGTGGTGGACCCATTAGAGTCCATGACACCCCAGCCCTCACCCGCTACAGAGGACTAGATACCGAGGGTGAGTCAGAAATGGGACCCCAGCTGGACTCTCAACATGGCAGGTCCCACCTGGAGTTCACGAGCTACTGGATCGATCATCTTCCGACATCCTTAGAAGTCAACAGTGAGGATGAAATGTCCTTCTCCACATCTCCAAGGCCTCACCCCTTTAAGTCTAGCTGAAAATCTGCCTTCTCTGGGGGGCGCACCCCCATCCCTCTGTCTGAATTCACTGAACTCCTTCCTCTGTGCTCTAATTCAACATTGCTCAGAACTCAATTGCTCACTATTTTGTTTGATGGCTAGTTTGCTTACTTGCTTATTTCTGTCTCCCACAGAGACCGAGAAGCAGAGAGAGGTTAGAGAGTAGGCTCCATTAGAAAGACATCTTTTTCTTCACCGTTGTATCCCCTATCCCCATTGCCTCAGGCAGTGCCTGACACACAGTAGGTGCTCAGCAGATGGAAGCAAATAAATTCTGCTGTATGGTGGTGGTGCCTACATTTTTACACAGGTGGCGTGTGCCGTGATGGCAATGAACTTGGAGGGGTGGATGAGAATTAAGGGGCCTGACATAGCAAACACGATGTTTTCTGAGTGTAGAGTTATCGTAAATGTTCATGTTGGCCAGGATCTGTAGGCAGTTCAAGTGCTCTCCAGCACCTCCTTGGGGCCCCCAATTATTCTGGATTGGTAACTCATCCCTGCCCCCAAAGCCCCCTGGTCAGAGCCTTCTGTTCATGGCAGCAGAACAAATTACTTAGAGCACAAACAAATGGATGAATGGATAATAAAACCTCTCCTGAGGTAGGTCTGTATGCTTTGATCAACTGATGTCAGGAGGCACAGTCAGTGTCAGGTTAAAACCAAGAACAAAATTTGGGGGTTACAGAGGGAGGTGGGACGAGTGAAGATGTGGGAGACAGAGCTGGGAAGCTCCCGTGCAGCATAAGGAACCAGAAAACACACCCGGAAGGATTGGGCCACCTTGATGGATGCTTTTCCACAGGAAGGAGGTTTAAGTATGCGGCGGAGGAACTTGTGAGCTTCCTGTTTTTAGAACTTTCTTGTGATGAAGTTGGAACTGCACACTATCCCTTTCATCAGAGGCGTTTGCGCCTGTCTGGAACAGTTAGGCATATGTGGTCTGGTCCACGTGCATAAGAACCACGGAAACATGGAGGCGAGAAACCATAGCATCAGCAGGCCAGGGTGGCCTGGAGTTCTGAGTTCTTGTGATGCTGGGTGGGAGCTGTGCGTGAACTTAACCCCCCATCCCCATGCCTTAGCAACCAAGCAGGAAGGTCAAACCCCGTGATCTCTGAAGGCCTTTCCACCCCTGACAGTCTATGACTTATGTCCTAGTCACAGAAAAAGCTTCAGCATAAAAGTAAAGGAATTTTCCACAGTGGAAAGGCATTAGTTAGTAAGTACATGAACTAAAGTGGTTTAAAATACTTACATGTATATTATTAGCATGTACTAGTAAATTGTTACTAGTATATTTTTACTTGAGCGTAGTTGTTTCCCAATAATTAATATTTTAAAAAGCTTTAAAAATCGTAAGTATGGTAAATGGGTTATTATTTATAAATAGAATGTCTGTTTGTTAAAAAGGTAAAAAAGCAGAATGCTTCTAATCCTGCTCTAAATCATAACACTTTGAATTATGCTGGAAGTTTCTTATGTACTTAAGTAGACTGTGCTGTAGAAATAGGCATATTCCTTCCTGTTAGGTATAACAAAGGATCCAATTACGGTTTTCATTATAGAAAATTAACTTGTCTGTATCTTGGTTTCCTCATCTGTAAAACCTGGAGGCATGGAGGATTTGAATCTGTTCATGTCTGAGATGTGAAAGGCGATGTCCTGGGATTCCACACGCTCATTTTGCTTGTCCATCCAGGGTCAACGGGCACAACAGCCAAGTCTGCTGACAGTCCTGTGAGGCAGCCCTTCTCAGCAACAGGGAAGGAGACCCAGCACAGACAGACACCATTTCCTAGCATAGCTGACTGCCAGCTAGCATTCCCCTAAGGTGTTTTAAGGTATGGAGGGCCATATATAGCCACAACACGTCCAAGATGGTATGGGTGATCTCTTCCAGGGTAATTTAAGTTCAAATAGATTGGCTTCGCAGAAGATGCCATCATCTTCAAATTAACGATGTGAGGTAGTATCTTGCCTGCCCCATTCCACCGAGGAGCCAACGGAAGCCCACAGAACATAGGTGATTTGCTCAATTGAAGAACTCTTAAGTCCCCCTAAAGTTCTCCAACCGACTCTCTCTTGCTATCACAAGTAAAGGGTCCTTGCCCAGCTGGCCCCATCACCTGTCTACGTGCCAAGTGACATACTGGGAACCTTGGGCCCACACACTCCTGTGAGCCTCTTTTACTCCCTGAGGGCAGATATCACAACCGGGTTTCTGCAAATACGGAACTTGTCTGTCTGCCAGGGTGGGTCATAGAAAAACTTGTCTGGGCTTCAAATTCCTTCCCTAGCCCAAAGTTGATGTGAGACCTCAACTCTCAAGGATCAGTCATTTTATCTTTAAAATGCAGATAAGCACTTGGGTATTGCAGTGAGAGGACCCCAGAACTTGGAAGTAAGATCACCCTTTGAGAATAAAAAACACAAACACTTCAAAGACAAAAAAAAGTGTTGAGAAACCAAACTGTCTTAAATGGTAAGTCATCAGCAAGGAAGACTTGACTGGGCACCTTCAGCATTCCTTAAAAGTTGTCATGAGTTGTGGGTGTCATTTTCTTTCTCTCTCTCTTTTTTTTTTTTTGAGTTGAAGTTTCACTCTGTCACCCAGACTGGAGTGCAGCGGCTCGCTCATGGCCCTCCGCAGCCTTGACCTGCTGGGCCAAGGTGATCCTTCAGCCTCAACCTTCCAAGTAGCTGGAACTACAGGTGTGCACTACCACACCCAGCTTATTTTCTGATTTATTGTCAAGTCAGGGGCTCACCAAGTTGCTCAGGCTGGTCTCAAACCCCTGAGCTCAGTCAATCCTCTTGCCTTGGCCTCCCAAAGTACTGGGATTACAGGCTTGAGCCACCGCACCCGGCCTGCAGGTGCCATTTTCATGTGTCTCCTCTGCTAAGCTATAAGGGGGACAGGAACCCATCCATGCTTCTCTGCCTTTGTCCCTGGTACCTGGTCACATAGTATTCAATAAATGACTGAATGGGACAGAGCTAAGAAAAGAATGTGTCCATCAGAAAGGTCAGCCCAGGAAGCCCAGAGAAATGAAGCAGACACTGCAGTGCCATTCGAGCTCTGGCCGTGAAGGACATGCACGCAAGGAGTCATCTACTGGTAACACATATACCCTGGAGGTGTATGCACAGGCTGGTCACATGCAAATATTCTGGGCTCTGAGGTCACTACTTGTAATAAGATGAAAAACTGGCCCGCTGCAGCACACGCCAGACCTGTGAACTGGCACTGAGCTGGTTTCAGAGAATGAGCCTGCCCTTCTGATACAGCCAGACCCAGGGCCACAGCAGGCTGGGCAGGTGAGGAAAGCTTCCCCATGACATCTCTCTGGAGCAGCCCACCGGCCATCCACAGGTGGTCCTTAAACCTCCAAGCTGCAGGAATTTCCTGTCACTTTTTCCAGAACACCTGTGCTGCAAGGTTTTTGTAAGGATGCAGATAATGAAAAGGACCAGCACCAAGTGTGTGCTCAAAAAGCAGTAGGATTATTATTGCTCATTATGGTACACGTTGAATCCATGACTGAGTCAGGACGCCATGAAGAAGAGGTGCGGTTTTCTGTCCCACGGAGTCAACAGCACAGAGCACAGATAAGGACCATGAATTGAACAGGCCAAGTCCGACAGGTTTCTGGGGGAAAGGGGAGGTCATGACCAGCAGAAGCGCCCGGGGCAGAGTTCATGGAGATGGTGAAGGATGAATATACAGTGGACCAGCACTGCCATACAGCCCTCCTGGGGGCAGCAGTCACATGTCTGTAGTGTTTGGCTGTCACAAAGACCAGAGGCCAGGGCCAAGATCCCATGATGCTCTCAACATTGTGCATAGCGACCTGCCCTGCCCTCAATGCCACAACACCCTGATGACAGACCCTGGACGCAAGAGAGGGTGAGGGAAGCCGGGAGTCTAGCCGCAGAGGAAGAGGAAGCACAGGGCACGTACTTACTGTTTTTCGGAGCAAAAGGGTGTGTTGATCTAGAGAGGAGAGCATTCCTCTGGTCTGTAGCCAGTTACACACATCAGGTCCTGGCACCACTTTGCTTTGACATTGCCCTGCGGTGGCAGCTCTGGCTGCAGGTCAGTTTCCCACCCCAAGTCCAAGATTCAAGGGGATGAGATGGTCACAGGGTTTGCCCCAATTCTTTTCCTGAACCTACCTTTGTTCCAAAAGGTGTGGCCCCACAGAACATGGTGGGCCCTGTGATGTTCTTGCTTTATGGTATCAGACAAGGTGACAAAATGCACATTTAGAAAGAACAGGCAATAAGATGGTCACACACACACACACACACACACAGCCCGGGTGCTCTTTTTGCCAGTGGGTGGGGTACTTTCGGTGTGGTCTCCTGAAAGATGAGGTCACCCATCCCCT
>CAUYQG010146634.1:0-11098 GCA_963574415.1 Tarsius wallacei
GCAGCCTCGACCTGCTGGGCTCCGGCGATCCTTCCGCCTCAGCCTTCCAAGTTTCCAAGTAGCTGGAACTACAGGCGCGCGCTACCACGCCCGGCTGATTTTTTGATTTATTGTAGAGATGAGGTCTCGCTTGCCCAGGCGGGTCTCGAACCCGCGGGCTCAGGCAATCCACTCACCTCAGCCTCCCAGTGAGCCACCGAGCCCGGCTTAAATATACTTCTTCCTCTTTGGGATCTACAAAGGAGGGGCATTTTTAAAGCTTCCAATCATCCATTCTCACTGGCAGTATTTTTTTCATTTGTCTGGAATTTGCAGAATAAAAGGCGCCTTGGCATCAGAGGCTGCTTCCACAGAGAAAGCACAGTGTGTGTTCTATCCATCAAAAAGATGTTTTCTGTGCCACTGCACTCCAGACTGGGCAACAGAGGGAGACCCCTCGTAAAAATAAATAAATAAATAGATAGATAGATAAGTGAATTATTTGTTTTAAAAAATGTTTTCAGTGGAGAATGCGGGGGATGGGGGAGGCAGACTTCTGGATTCCGAAGAGCCCTGGTTCCAGGGAGAAGACTTGACTCACAGCTTCGTTTCATCACCTTGTGCCTCAGTTTCCTATTGACAAAGTGGAGGCAACACCCTCCGCCTTTGTGTCGCATCAATAATAACTACAAGGGTAGAGTGAAGTGGAGGTGAAAGGGTGCTGACTGGAAATGGGTTCTGCCCACGTCGCTGCCTTTTGGGCCTCAGTTTCCTGTCTGTGCAGTGAAGGAGCCCTGTGGTGCTGGCTGGTCTGTGAGTCCCCACTTGACGGTCTCGACCAGGACAGGATTCAGCTCTCTGTTTGGTCAGTGAAGAAGACCGGGGTGGAGGTGGGTCTTGGTGGCTGGGTTAACCCTCAAGGGATCATCACATCCCTCCATTGTTTCTATGCAGAGCTGCCTGACCCCAGACCCAGGAAAGGGCTGGAGTGACCTCTGTCATTCCCTCTGAGCTCAGAGTCAGCATCTCAGGGTGCCCTTCCCTATTGTCAACAAATGTCCATCTGCCTCAGATGCATGGCCACACCGGTGGCCTGTCCACCCCTGCCAGCCTCCAGCAAGGAAGTCCAGATTCCTCCTGGCAAGTGTCACCTCAGAAAGCTGGGAGTGACAAAACAGTTGCAGGAACAGTGTTGGGGTGACAGTAATAATACCAAGCGCCAGCGTGAAACTAGCACTTCCTGTGTGCCCAGCTAGATGCTCTAGGTAGATTAACTCACTTAAACCCTGAGATCACCTAAACAGCGCATGCTGCTTTTAGCCCTCCTTATAAAGCAGAACAGGAGGCACAGAGAAGGGAGGCAACTTGTCCAAGGACACACTGCTCCGCGGTGGTAGAGTTGAAATCCCAGCCCAGGCAGTCTGGCTTCCAGGCCTCACCGTGCTCCGCAGCCCATGCCGGAGGTGGAAGGAATGTGGAGGAAAAGCTAAAGAAGGAGTGGGGACCCTGGTCAGAGCCTGAATGACAACAGAGACAACCAGAGAGTACCCGGAATGGCCCGAGGGCACCTCTGAAAGTGGCTTAGTCAGCACACGATCATGACAGTGGTGATCGTAGCATCTTGCACACATGGAGCTCTCAGCTGTCCAAGTATCTACATTCATTCAACTAACCCTGTCCACAAATACCTTCTGAGCACTTGCACTATGCTGGGGAAGCAAAGAACAAAATGAACACTGTCCTTGCCCTCATGAAGCTCAAACAAATAAACGTGGAAATAAATATATCAGGGCAAACCCAGGAGGATTAAGCCTACACTTCCTCAGCATGGCCTCAAAGGTAGCCATGGCATAAGGATACGTGGAATATTAAGGTCATTTTCAGAAGGGAGGGGGCGGTGGCCCCGCAAGGCAGAGGCAGGACCAGAAATCATTTTCTCTCCCTCACCCTGCTCACGGGTACCCAATATCAGTATTTCTTGATATTCTCTTCTTTAGCCCCTAAAGAAAAACTGTGTTTCTGCTCCCAGGGCTTGACACTCACTGTGTGGGGTTTCCACGCCAAGCAATTCTCCATTCTCTGCCAACACCCACTGGGAGTCCTGCAATTTAGTTCAGTTCTGACACGAACTGCCTGGGGTTAACACAGATCCCACAGGCTAAGGGCTTGGCCCCACAAGACTGTCCCCTCTCCCAGATGCCAGTTACGAGTTTCGGGCGCCCAGGGTACCCACCCTCCTCTTAAACTTGGCTGCATATCCGGGTTCCCACAATTCCCTCCTCGTGTTTGATGATATGCTCTAACAACTTACATAAGTCGGGGAGACACTTTGCTTCCATGTATTGGTTTGGTATAAGGGATGAGATGAAGGCTGCCAAGAACGGCCAGGTAAAGGGCAACACAGGGCGAGGTCTGGGATAGCCCGAGCACAGAAACTTCTGTCCCATGGAGCTGGGGGAGCAACTCTTCCACACATGGGCATGGTCACCAACCCAGAAGCTCTCCAAACTCCAGGGATTTTTACGGAAGCGTCATCACATAGGCATGATGGAGTATTAAGTCAGTCTCCAGCCTTTCTCTCTTCCCCAGAGGATGGAGAGTAAGGGGCAAAGCTTCTTGGCATGACTTGGTCCATCTGGTGACCAGCTCACATCCTGAAGCTACCCAGGAGCCCACCAAGAGTCCCCTCATTAGAACAAAAGATGCACCCAGCAACCCCATCCCTCAAGCTGTTTAAAGGGTTTAAGGAGCCCTGTGTTAGACCTGGGAGCAGAGACCGTCACATCACCTCAATATTCTTCCTTCTTAGCCCTTAGCTCATGGGATGACAAAGTCATCAAGACAGAGCTGGAAGCAGGGAGCTTGCTATCCTCAACAATCGTGCTAAAGAGCTATTAATAGCTCAACCCCTCTGCTCGCAAAGGACTGCTGACCCAACGGGGAAGGAGGCACAGAATGCAAGTATCCGTTGGCTCGCCAGCAAAAACCCTCCCTCCTTCCACATGTGAGAAATGCATGGGATGCCCAGCTGGAAATTAGAATTATTTCTGATCCAAGATGCTGCCAAAGTATAACCCAAGTTCTTGAGATGTGGGAGGACATTCATTTGCCTTCACAGTCTGCAGTCACTGGAAACACACATTCAGGCCATTCCAAAACATATTTAAAGACAGACATATGACTGGGCATGGTGGCTCATGCCTATAATCCCAGCACTCTGGGAGGCTGAGGCAAGAGGATTGCTTGGGCCCAGGAGCTTGAAACCAGCCTGAGCAACATAATAAGAACTTATCTATACAAAAATAAAAAAATTAGCCTAGTGGGAGACTGAGCCCAGGAGTTCAAGGCTGTGGTGAGTGTGATGGTGTCACTGCACTCCAGCCTGGGCAACAGAGTGAGACCCCCCAACTCAAAAATAAAAATAAAAAGTCAGACATCATCCGTACAGTGGAATATTATGTGGCAATAAAAAAGAATGAAGTAGTGATGCCTGCTATGATGTGGATGAGCCTTGAAGACACATGAGAAGTGAAAGAAACGAGTCACAAAAGGCCACATATTGTATGATTTCATGTGCGAAGTGTCCAGAATAGGCCAATCTGTAGAGACAGAAAGTAGAGCATTGGTTGTCAGGGCTGGAGGGAGCTCTGGAGGCGTAAGGAAGCCTGGTGATATGCCCGGGCTTCTTTTTGAATGAAGAAATAGTGTTGATGGTCTCGCAGTGCTATAAATACACTATAGCATTGAATCGTACACTTTAAGAACGGTGAATTTTATCTCAATAAAGCTGCAAAATAACAGCTTGAAACAGCTGAAAAAATTCAGGCACCATCTCTGCAGCTATGGCGGGTTAGATGTCACTGTATTAAAGAAAAGGTTTTGCAAGATTTATAGGGCTAAAACCAAGGAAGGGTACCGTGGTCAGAGTTCAGGGGCAGGACAATACATAGAGTCATTCTCTATCTAAGGAACATGAGAGAAATCCATTCCATCAGTTTAATGACAACTTTTAAAATAATTCAAAGCAGAGTTTTACAATAAGTAGTACAGAAAGGAAAACTTTTTTAAAAAGAAAGGAAACCAAAGACATCATTCTAAGTGAATGATCACAGAAACAGAAGACCAAATGCTGCGAGTTGTCACGTATAAGTGAGAGCTAAACCCTGGGCGCACACGGGCATAAGGACAGAAACAGCCGGCACTGGAGACTCCTTAAGCAGGGAGGGAGGGAGAGGGTAAGGTTTGAAAAACCACCCACTGTGTGCCACGCTCACCACCTGGACGATGAACTCAACGGCAGCCCAAACCTCACCATTGTGCAATATACCCAAGTAACAAATCTGCATGTGTACCCCTTGAATCTAAAATAAAAATATTAAAATCCCACCTTTAACTTATATACCACTTTATACTTTCAAAATACTTCAAATATGGTGGTATAAATATTCATAAATGCTACTTGAATTTGTGGAGGCACTTACCCCCAACAAGAGTCCACTTCTAGTGCTAATATTTAACAAATCAGTACTAACCTCTAGACTTTTTCATGAGGTCAAGAAAAATGAAAAAAAAAAAAAAAACAATGTCTACAGGTGTATGGGTATTAATTTAGGGGGTTTGGTTTGGGGGTGATTTGATTGATTTTAAGTGAATGTCAGTTTAAATTCTCCCCCAAAGAATTTCTGGCTAGGATCCAGATATAGGCAACATGAATTTTTCACGCAAACTCAAATCTTCACAAGAGCCTTAATTTCTGGTGTGCTTATTCCTATTTACAGATAAAGCAACGGAGACCCAAGAGTTTGGGAAAGTTGCTCAAGGGTATCCCTGTAGGAAGTGACACTAACGGGATTTGAACCCAAGTATGTGTGGCTTCAAAGCCCATATTCACTCTCCCACCCCATCCCACGGCATTGCACAGATACGGTGTCCTGGAAGCGAAGGAAATGGTATCTTCCTGTGCCCAGGCAAACAGTATTTATCTATCCAACAACAGCGCCTTTAAACAAAATGTTACATTCATCTTGCATCTTAAGACATTATATGGGTAACATAAATGGAAGCAGAGAAGTATGAAGTAGTGTCGTTAGTATCTAGCTATTGTATTCTATCTGAAGTAACTAGGAGGAACAGTCATTTCCCTGGGAAGAGTCATCTGACGGGAGGGGGGCTCTCCCCCACCTAGAGACGGGTCTGGAACAAGACTGTCAAGGAAAGAGAATTCGAGTGTGGTGGCTCACGCCTATAATCCCAACACTTTGAGAAGCCCAGACAAGAGGACGGCCTGAGCCTAGGAGCTTGAGACCAGCCTGAGCAACATAACTAGGCCTCATCTCCACAAAAAATCAAAAATTTCCTGGGCGTGGAGGCACACGCCTGTAGTTCCAGCTACTTGGGAAGCTGAAGTGGAAGGATCACCTGAGCCCAGGAGGTCGAGGCTGCGGTAGCCAGGATCATGCCACTGAACTCCAGGCTAGGTGACAGAGTAAGACCTAGTCTCAAAAAAAAAGAAAAAAGAGCAAAAAGAAAGGAAAGAATGAAAAGGAAAGGAAAGGAAAAGAAGAGAAAAGAAAAAGGAAAAGGAAAAAAAGAAGGGAATTGAGGGCAGACCCTGAAGGGTGAGCTCCAGGGGCTGTATGTATCATGGGGCGTAAGGTGGTCTCTCCAGCTGCGTCATCAGCATCACCCAGGAGGGTCCGTGGGAGACAGAGCCTGTTCTATGCCATCAATATCGCACGGGCGAGAACAAGAAAAACGTATTTGCAGACAAATATTGTCATCCTATCAGTTGATTTATTTTTGACAATTCCGTTTCTCAGGGAAACAGGAAATGTAAGAAAAGGGAATGTTTGTTTTTATAGTAGGGCAGGTTTAGTTTAATTTCTCTAAATATGCTACCAGTATTTTTCCAAGACGCTCTAAAAGTAGTGGGAGGTGATGCCGAGATTCAGAGGGAGGATTCTGAGGGCAGCAATCCCCAAACCGGGCAGGGAGACCACAGACCTCACTCGGCAAACACCTCCTGGGCCCTCCTGCCCTGGGTCCAGGGCATGCAAGAGAAGGAAGCAGGCAGAAAGAATCTCTGTCTTGGGCACTGGGTGGTGCTGGGAGTGTGGTGGCCTGAGGCTGGGATCCAACAAGAGGAGAGAGCATTTGAGATGGGAATTCACACCCTTGTTTGGAAATGCCTGGGGACTCCCTGGGGACTGGGTGCAGGAGGCAGGTCTGAAATTCAGGAGAGGCCTGTGGGCTCAATGATGGGCAGTAACAGACACAGACCCACAGCTGCTCATGGAGCTTCGGTCTAGTGAGTCGAGCATTCCTCAAGTGAAAACACAGGTATGTTTCAAATGGCTCAAAAGGTGAAAGGGACAAGCAGGCTGAACCCAGACAGGAAGATGAAAGCCAGCTTCTTGGGGAAGTGACACCGGAGCCCCCATCCGAAGCATAAATAAGAGGTGATTGAATGAAGAGGAGAAGGAACTGAATTCCAGGCAACGAGAACAGCATGTGTAAAGGCCCTGTGGCCAGAGGAAGAAAAGAGTATCAGGGTTGGAGGGAAAGCCAGTGAGGCTGGGACAGAGGCTGACGGGAAGTATGGATAAGATGGGGTCAGGGCAAAAAGCAGGGACCAGATTACACAAAGCCCTGCATGCGGTGATTAGGAGTTTTATCTCAACATATTTTGTCTTTATATGTTTCACTCATCTAGGTGGTATTCTGTAGATTTGTCACAACATTACAGGACTGGAAAGGACTTGATAAGGGCATCTTGTCCGTGCACCTCCCTCTTGACAACTCCAGTATCTTTATGTGCGTGCATGCTTAAAATTCCAGGGAAAGTCTCCTAATGCTACACACCAAGGTTAAGCTTTATTAAGCAGCTGTCGAGATGTTTCTGTTCTCTCTCATGAATGAATCTTTTAAAAGACCTGTGACAAACTCCAATTCCGGGCAGCCCCATTTCTGTCAAAGTCTTCATCATGTTCCCTGCTCACAATCTGGGCCTCAGGGTTCCTCTCCCCTTCCCTCCCCTTCCTGCTTCCAAGGAGTGATTGGTCAGCCTTCGATGCCCCCCACCCACCCTTGTCCTCGCACCCCTGAGATCACAGATGTGGAGGGGATGGGAACCAGGACGTATTGTCATCCTACATCTAAACCTCTCCATTCGTTGCAACCATTAAACACCAACTCTGTGACCGACATCTGACCAAGGTCAGTTCCTCCCATCAAGATGGTGGGATTCTCTTGGCCTTCCTATCTGGGGGATGAAGAAACTGAGTCACAGAGTGGTCAGGACTTGTCCGACAGTTCACAGCCAGAGGTGAGCCTGTACCCTTCTGCTGGCTCCCGTGTTCACACAGATGCCACCTTGCCCGGCCCGGCGTGGCGATGGCGGCAGCCGGTCCTGATGAGTCAGCTGGCCTCCACCCGCTGACTCCCGTCTGGGCACGTGGGAAGCCCTGGGTGACTGATGGTGTGATTATCTGGGACGGCTCCATGCAGCCAGGGCAGTGCTCCAACGGAATCCCAGTTCCTCCACTGTCCTGCTGAGCGACCTTGGGCAAGAAATTTCACTTCATCTTGCCTTTATTTCCTTGCTTATAAAATGGGAATAAAAATAGAAGCTACCTCATGGAGGTGTCAGAGGCCTTGATGAGGCAACGTCTGTAAGGTGTTTAGCCCAGGCCTGGCAGACTCAAAGCACTCAAGAAACAGGAGCTGCTGTCTCCACAGCCCCGGAAGACACTTCCCGCAGTCTGCTCTTGAATGGCTATCCCCCCCACATCCAGACCCTCCATGGTTGTCCTGTGTCCACGAAACACAGTCCAAGCTCCTGCCTCAGGGCTCGGGGCCCCCCACAAGTGTTGTCATCTCCCTCTGCCCACCCCAGTTCCCACTGCTTCCCCCACAAACCTGCCACTTAGATTAACCTCCTCAACCCCTTGTCCCCTAAAAAGTCCTCCTTGTTTCTGACTCCACCTGCTGGAACATGACATCCCCACCTGGCATGGAGGCTTTGACCAACACTCATTCAACAACATGCTTCCTACAGAGCGTCCGCCATGTGCTGGGCCTCGTGTGGAGTCTAGAAATAGCATGGGAAACAAAGCAAGCAAAGGTTCCTGCCCAGAGAGCACCTCCAGGGAGACAGACAATAAAGAAATGAGCACGTAACTGCATGTGGCAGCTAGCATAGCTACAAAGGGAGAGTTCCGGGTGAGACAGACAGGATAACAGGAAGCACCTGCTTTAGGCCAGTAGCCAGGGAGGGCTCTCCAGGAACAGAGCATGTCAACTGAGACATGATGTATGAGAAGGGATTGGCCTAGGAAAACGTGTGAGGAAGGGTGTTTCAGGGAAAGGGAGCAGCAGAAAGTGCAAAGGCCCTGTGGCAGGGAGTGGGGGCAGGGAACCTGGCTCCCTTAGTAGAAAACTGAACACAGAGGGTTAGAATGTAACTGGCAGGGAGAGGTTGGGGTGGGGAGGGGGAGGCACGCGAGATGAAACAGAAGAGGTGGGTGAGAGCTAGATCCAGCACAGATGGAGGCCCAGCTCCTCCTGGAAGTCTTCCCAGATTTCTTCAGTCCTTGACTTCCTCCTCCAGATTCTTCTCAGCCTCGCCTTTTCTGTCCCTCATCCGGGACCGGACACTGTACAGATTTAAATCTCAGTCAAGAACGTAAGCAGAATGGCCTCCGTGAGCGCCTGACCACTCTGACGCCCTGCTCTCTAATTCCGGGGTTGTTTCAAGACTGATCTGAGCTGACACTGCTCTGACCCTAAGCCTCCCAAAGGAACTCCCAACAGGAGCGTGGGGTCACCCCACTTATTTTGGTTTCTTTGGGTACTTCTGAATAAAGCCCTTATCAGGGTGGGGATCTCTGTTTTCAAAAATGGATCTGCCCCTTCTCACAGGATGTCAGGCCTGTCCCTCCAGTGGGCAGCGCTTGAACTCTGGAGTGCTCAGGGGTATGTGAGGGGGGTCAGGGAGCCTGTGAGAGGCTGGTGCAGACCTCAGCATCCCCAGGGGAACTAAAGGAAGCTATTGTTGGGAGGGGAAGAGAGAAAATAGCCTGACAAGACGTTTTTTGTCCTCCGTGAGTGTTTGGGGAGGGGCCGGTATGTTGCGACAGAGTGGAAATGGGCATGGCCTCCGAAAGTCACTGGAACCGCTTGGGAAGGGAGGGGGCACCAGGGAAGGGACTGGGGTGGTGCCGAGCAGGCCCACCCTTCTCCCCTGCCCAGCCTTGCCTCAGTTTTCCAATCTAGGGTGTAGGGGACAGAGAAGATGCTGACATGCATAACGCACCCGGGCCTGCTTCTGGCCCTGACACTCAGTACATGTGGTTTGCTATTGACCTGGAGACGACACGGTGGGGGGACTCACTCAGAGTGCAACACCGTGGCCCCCACTTGAATTTCTCCGGCGCCAACGACTGACTTTAGAAACCTAAAGAAAGTCTCCAAATTCTGCTGCTTCTCCCTTTGAAAAGCTGGAGGCCCAGCCTCTAGGAACTAAAACGTGAGGTCATAAGGACATGTGTACAAATGTGCTCACTGAACTCTTGCTTGCAGTAAGCAGAGAGCATGAGCGTGAGCGAGAATGAATAACACACTTGTTCATTCATGGGAAAATAGCTGAAGAATTGCAGCGTGAATTACAGGGGTGGGAGGTGCCGCCGTTAAAACTCTTGAGTTAGGGCTGTATTTGTTGACATGGAAGAGGGGTGGGGACCCTTGATGTTAAGCGATAATAGCTAGTTTTGAAACAACAAGCATCAGTTTCATATGAGTACATAACGTGTTTTGAAAAGTTACACCGGATGAGTGGTGGTAATAACACCCCAGACACACCAGGCCGGGGAGCTTAGTTACCTGGTCTGAGGAAGGGGATGGGAGTGTTGTAAGGGAAAAAAAAAATCTGTGGCAAAAATAGAAAAATTCTATCTCTACTGTTATTGTAGGAGATCTTGCCATTTTTTATTGGACGTATAAAAACAAAAAAAAATTATGAAGCCACATGGACAGATACATAATAAGATAATGAGGGCGCTCTTTTTCGCTTTTGTTTTAGTTTTTGAGTCAGGATCTCACTCTGTCATCCAGGCTGGAGTGCAGAGGCACGATCACTGCTCACTGCAGCCTCAACTTCCTTCGTGGGCTCAGGCAGTCTTCTACCTCAGCCTCCCAAGTAGCGGAACTACAGGCGCACACTATCACGCCTGGCCAATTTTTTTTTTTTTTTTTGTAGCGATGAGGTCTTGCTATGTTGCCCAGACTGGTCTTGAACTCCTGGGCTCAAGCGATCCTCCCACCTCAGCTTCCCAAAATGTTGGGATTATAGGCATGAGCCACGGCACAAGGCCAAGGGGATGCTCTTAAAAGAGCCGTTTGTGGTGATTTGTTAGGGCAGCAGTCAAAACAAATACACATGTCCACGTAAGAACCAAAGCCCAAAGAGGGAAGCGATCGTTTTCATGGCAGTACCAAAAGTCAGGCTCATGTGTTCTGACTCTCAGTCAAGCACCCTCTCAACCAAAACACACATCTCCAGAAATCACATGCCTGTCTGGGGTGTATCAAATGCTTTCCTTTAATGACAGTGAACAATAAAATAATATGAAACCAAATAAATTCAGTGGGCATGAATTGAATGAGAACTATATGGCTAGCTCTGGGTTTTGCACTGGAGGATATACAGAAGGCTGAAACAAGATCTCTCCCTCAAAGGGCTTATGGTCTGGTTTGACGGGCAGATAGGCTGTACAATGGAAGGACAGGGCCAGGAACAGTAAGCAGGTCTGGGATGGGTCAGGGGACAGGGGGAGCGAGTGGGATCAAAAACAGGTACCTCGGGGCTTCACCAGTCAGGACGATGTTTTGTTTCTCAAGCAAGACACTGCCCACAGTGTTTCCCTGTAAAGCTTTCTCATATGTGAAATATTTCATTCTGGCTGTTAAACTCACAAATCATAACCACCAGGAGCATTATCACAAGATAATATTAGGTGGGAACAACAGGAAGCAAAAGTGGACATGCCCTATACTACCGATTTTGTAAAAACAGAACAAATCAGGAGAAAAACAAATATAGATTTTGTGTGTGTGTGTGTGT